>JAGFMF010011690.1:5619767-5688596 GCA_019455555.1 Galemys pyrenaicus | reverse complement strand
ATGTGGGTCCCCCCCCTGGCCGGCAGCAGGGATCGAACTCGTGCTGCAGTGGCTGTGGTTTGCTTCGTAGTGCGTTGCTTAACCCACTGCGCCACCAGGAGAGGCCCTGGTTTCTGATCTTAAGAGAGCACAGTTATATACAGTATGAATTTTTTTGGAGTGGTTGCGAACTCTTTAAAACTGCTTTAAAAATTTGAGTAATGTATTTATGTAATATGACGCTTCAGTCATGATTTATACTTAACTGATCCCTAACTGGTACAGCGACCGCTTTTTTTTAGATTGCATATATGCCACTAATTATAACTGACTTCCAAGTATGTCGAACTTGGGGATTTGAACCAAATAACTTTTAAGGACCTTTCTGTAATGAATTCCTGCTTTACAAGAACTCTCTAGGTTGCTTTCATATTTTTGGGATCTTATTACTTATAAGAAAGATTATTTTCAAAGAAATGGATACTAACACATAATAAATATAGGAACACTTGTCTAACAACCAAAAGTCGTCAAATAGAGGATTGCATTCTTGAAAGAAGAGAATTGGCTTGTACATAGAATGTGGGAGGCAGAGTGTGATCCTAGAAAGGATGAGGGCTGTGGGGTCAGACACAGCTGGGTGTGAGTTCTGGTTCTTCCTTTTATTGGCAGTGTAACTTTGGGCAGGCTGTTCACCTCTCATGGCTCAGTGTTATCTTCAAAAGAATTAAAATACTATTTCACAGGGTTGTTAAGATTGAGGAAAGCAAGGAGTACTTAGTACAGTTGTTCATTAAAGGGTAGCATGAGACTCTTCTCCAAAACAAAAACAAACAATGGAAATACAAAATGTCATCATCTGGAGGCCCGACTCTGAGTTCTAGCTATACCAGTTATATGGTTGTGGGAAGTTAACCTGTGTCTTTTTAGTTTCCTCACTTTTAATAAAGGGGTAATAAAATACCAGCCACATAGTGTGATGAACAGTAAAGTCCCTATATTCAGCTGCTTCCCCTTCCACAAATGTCCTGGTGAAGCTGGAATGCAATTTATGGTCATACTACTTATTTGTTTTACTTGACACTTTAAAACAACAAAAACAGTAAAAAAAAAGTACATTTAGAAATTTGTAGCTTTGTTTAAATTACCTTCATGGTCGAAATGTGTATTTTGTAGTTACTATGTGGGGGTTGGCTATGTTCTTTTTTCTTTTAATTGGTGTACCATTGGTTTGCAGTTCTGTTTAAGTTTTAGGGTAAATGTATATACCACATTGCATCCACCTCCAAAGTGCTTGCTGCCATTAACCACTATCAGATTGCCCCCCTCGGCCTGTCCCTCCTATCCCCCAGCTCTCCTTTCCCCCTCTAATAACCACTATTTTGGTGACAGGTCTAAGAGTTGTTTTGTTGGGCTGTTTGCTTTATTCCTTTATAGTCTAGATATGAGTGCAATCATTCACTATTTTTCTGAGTTAACTTTGTTTAGCCTTATCACTGAAGGCAAGAGTTCTTTCTTTAAATAGTTCCTTATTTCGTGCTGTGCTTCCTGCTCTCCTGCTCCACTGTTCCCACCATTGTTACGTAATGGACCATGGTCGGTCAGATGTACCGTTTACTGGGCCCATCACATATAGCAAACACGGGTCCGCAGGCTTCGGAGCATCAGAACATCACAAAACTTGCATTATGTTAAAATAACACTGAACATATTTAACTTTAATGAGTTAGAAGTCTGGTCAGGATCCTGTGGTGACAGTTGGCTGTCATTTGGAAGGCTGACTTTTTAAAGGAAGATGGCCCAAGTGTTAGAATGGAAGAGCTGGCTGCTAGATGCTGAGCAAAGGAGACTTAAGTGTAGTCTTTACAAGTCACTGTTGAGGGGCCTCTCTGGTAGCGCAGTGGGTTAAGCATCGCACTATGAAGCAAACTGCAGCCACCGCAGCCACCGCAGCCACTGCAGCCACTGCAGCACGAGTTTGATCCCTGCCGCCGGCCAAGGAGAGGACCCACATGGTGCAACAGACCTCTCCTGCCTCACCCACTGCTCCCCTCAGCAGTGTGTTTCAGTCAGTCTTCCTGTTCTGCTCCCCGCTCTGTCTCTGGTGAATCCTCTCACCCCCTGCACCTCTGGCCTGTACCCCAACTCTTATATGTATAAATAAATAAATCTTTAAAACAAAACAAAACAAAACAAGTCACTGTTGAAATTAACAGAATTTTTGTTTTGTATTCTGTTCTTATTGTTGGTTTGTCCTTAATTTTTCTGATATTTAACAGTATTCTGTAAACATTGCCAAAAAAAATGCAATAACTAGAGTGCCATGAATGTGCAATAAATCCCTCAAGCTGTGCTGCACAACGTCCTCACAGAGTCCAGTCGGGACACATTCCTGAACTCCCTGAGTGCTTATTTGTCCATTTAAAGCTAGGTGTTTGTTATGAAGTAGAATCTTCCTCTGTATCTCATTGTAACAAACCTTCAGTAAAATAACAATAAGAATGTAATAATCTGGTACAGCCCAGATAATTCTGAGAGAATCATTTACATTATGTGATTCTATCTGCAAAAACATACCTTTTCCCTAAACCATTTAAAAGTGCGTTGCAGACCTCATGACACTTCACACCTAAATGTTTCAGCGGGCCTTTTTTAAGAATACAGACTTTTTCCTATATAACTACCCTATATCACACCTAAGATAATGAACACTAATTCAGTAATGCCCTCTAATATACTCTTTCTGTAATTGTCATAAAAAGATTATTATCCCTGGCTCTCTTATGATTCAGGATCCAGTTAAAATTCATGTTGCATTTCACTACTGAATCACTTTTCATTCTAGAACTATCATACTTTTTTTGGAATGACACTGAAAATTTTGAAACACCCAGGTTAATTGTAGAATGTCCTGTATTTTAAATCTGCCTGATGTTTCCTCATGGTTCAATTTAGGCTAAACTCTTTTGTGGAGTTACTGCATGGGTGATATCGTATCCTTGTAAGGAGACACATAATTGATATCAGGTTGTTCCACTGTTGGTAACGCTAAGATGAAAAATATGTCCATTATAAAGATATCATATCCCTTTTGTCCCTTTTGTTATTTTCTTTTTTTGTTCCTTTTGTTTTTAATAGATAATCTGTGGGGTGATACTGTTTTTTTTTAAATTAAAATATTTTAAAATTTACATATACTTGCCATTAATTGTAATCCCCATGTATTCCCCATCACCATCTCACCAGTGCACCATCACCTCAGTCCCTCGTGCTCCCATCTTCCCTCAACCCTCCCCCTCCCCTCCCCACCAGGTGTCCCCCATTTGTCCTTGACTCCTCATTTTTGGTTTCTGTGTCTTTATTGCTGTTATTGTTATTATTAATATTGTTCTTATTCCTTTCCTTGATTGTGGGGTGATACTTTGATACTGAGTGAATATTTTGTTCCCCAGTAGACTTTAACCAGTGATTTTCATATCAACTCAAGAGTCTTGCCAGAATCACTTACTACATTGGCAGTTGCAAAATAGTGATTTTCTAATTATTTTTCTTCTCCCATTTGATGGCATTTTTTTTATAAAAAGGGATTTTTCTATTGCATCCCTTTTAAAATTATTACTGTAGACAACTTGATTCTTTTCTCTTTGCTATGTGTTAGTTATAATTCCTTCTGATGCTCAAATTATCTTAAATTTGGCCAATTAGAAACCATTTCAGCTGACTCTTGTGTCCTTTTGACATGTCCCTATCATATTTCAACCACTTGCCTGCCTTTCTAGAATAAGATGTTCCAGGTTTACCTAATAATTTCCTTGTCCCAGACAAGATTATCTCTTTTTGGAAAGCAGCCCAGGCTCCTTTAGTAAAGAATGGTATGGAAACCATTATCTGGGCTTTCAGTGTGCTTATTTCTGCTGGGATGTTCCTGCTTTTAGGCCCTTTCAGAGGACAGATCTAGGAAATCTGTAAGTGTGCTTCACCTTTTCCCACTGCATATCTGTACCTCCCTTCTCTGTGGGTAAAGCCCCTAGTTTCCAATACATCATAGTATTGCTCATTTCCTCTGCCAACGTACACAATATAGTTGAGAAGTCATTACATGAGTGACACTTCCAACTACAAATGTATGAATAAAGTTTAAGATTCTTTGCATGTTTGGGTCTTTATGTCCTAGAAAGGATGCATAATCAGAGCACTGAGTTCAAAAGTTGTGAATAATATATTTATAACATAATATTAACATAATATTTAAAATAAATTTCTAGTTAGGTTTTAGAAAGAATAATTTAACATTTTTAGCTGTATTTCATAAATTTACAGATCATAACGGTGCAGCATCTGGTTTGATGAAAACTTTACTTTTTTACCTTTATTTTAAACTTTATGAAAAAAGCCTTCATTCAGGACTGACACTCCAAAGTGTGCTAAGGCAACGAATACCAGGTCAGGCGTCAAGCAGCAATTAACTGTCTAAAATACAGCATTCTTTGCCACATTAATGCTGATCATTTGACTATTACTGCTTTTGTTGCTTGGGTATTTTATTTGAAAATTTGTTTCTATGTTTTGGTATAAAAGACCGGGGAATTCATAAATTATTTCTTGCTGTTGTCTCTGCCTTGAATATTCTCACATTCCTTGGTTTCTTCCTCCTGCTCTCTAGCCTTCCATGCTGTTTCTAGTAAATACTATTCTTGTCCCTCAGTTCTCTTCTGAAGTTCTACCTCTTCACAGAAGGCTTTCCCGATCATCGTACCTAGAGTAAGCCCTCTCTATTCTTTGTAACAGAATCATGGTTATTCTTATAGTCATGATTGTCATGTCTGCTTTGCATATCTGTTTACTATGTCTAACTTTTCCCATTAGAACATCAATATTATAAAATAGTTCTGTTTTCCATTGAATGATTAGCATTCAAGTAATAGCATCTGGCATATAGTAGAATGAATAAATGAATAGTTTTAAAAATTTGACTTTTTCCAGTAGTCACATAATTTTACACACACACACACAGATACGTGCATCACATACACATATACATATGTTTGTGTGTGTGTGTATGCGTGTATACTTTGTGGTGCTTATCCTTTATTAGGCAGAAATGTATTTACACTTGCAAAATTACCCTTCTATCCATTAACAACCATGCATCTCAAGTCATCTTTAGTGGTGGTATTATGTGACCAGATTTTTATAATGCACTTTTTAAAACTTACTGTCATTTTGATAAAATCACTTGAAAACTGGATACATGTGGATATAACCAAGAAACACAAAACTTAAAGTAGATTGGTGATGTGCTTTTATGATACAATCAGAATTATATTAATTGAAAGCCAAACTTTAAACTTGGTAATGACTTAGACATGCCTCTTCAGTTTATTTTCTTATTTGCCTATGTACTAAAATGTGACACACTGTTTAATTGTTGTAAACCAGTAGAGAGATATTATAGTCTATTTATCATTAGTCAACCTTTAAAATCAACACACAGTGGTGGTGGGAAAAGGGCAAAAGTTTGTTTAGAAATTAATACTTTTGGGGCCTCCCTCGTGGCGCAGTGGGTTAAGCGATGCACTACGAAGCAAAACCCAGCCCCTGCAGCAGTAGTTCGATTCCAGCCGCCAGCCAGGGAGGGGACCCACATGGCGCAGGCAGACCTCTCCTGCCTCTCCTGTTACTCCCCTCAGTAGTGTCTTTCAGTTGGTCTGCTCCCTGCTCTGTCTCTGGTGACTCCTTTCACCTCCCTGGTCTCTGACCTGTACCCCAGCTCTTGTGTGCAGAGGTAAATAAATTTAAAAAAAAAAAAAGAAAGTTATACTTTTGTTTTTAAGAGACATTAATGAAGACATACAGTGTTAAAGATAACATTGGAGAGTAAAAAAATAACAGTAAGGAATATTCTGGTGAGATAATGGAAGTGAAGATAAACATCCTCCTTTTGCTGCACACTCAGATAAATTTTAGATGAAACAAAGCAACAACAACAAACCTTTTCATATATAACCTCTTCATTTGAAGGCAGGAAAAGCAAATCTCCTGGTTCCAGAGAGAACTTAAAGATTGGAAATTGAAGTCTAGAGACCCACCAGACAGTAATTTGACTGGGTATTGGCCTTTGGGGTTTTAGCCCAGGTAGGATAAGGGTTGAGATCATGGACTGCATGTTTAAGTAGTATCTAGAAGAAAACAGCTTATTGATGAGTACTTTGATCTCATTTATTAAATCAGATACAGAAAAGAAACTGAAAAACAATTTTTTGAACAAGTGTAATCCAGTTGTTATTGTTCAGTAAAATAGACTGATCTGACAATGAATAATCCAAATTGGAATAAAATTGAGTCTTCTACTATTACACTTCTTTAGAACTGATCTTCACCCTTGTCTCTCTCCATTGAGTTTTCATTCTCATACATTTAAATAAAGTTGTAAGGTAGAAACAAGGGTAATTTCTTGATCATTAAATTTTTATTTGTTTCTTTAAAATTTCATGTATTCCTGATTTAGTAGAGAATAGCTCGTAAGTAGGACAAACATGTAGTCAATTATGAGCAGTGCAGCCAAATAACTTCCATCCTTATATTGTTTTAATTATGTCCATTAAGGAATCACAGGTAGAACATTTAGTGTTTCAGAAGTCTGTAGGGATAAAGCATGTGTTAAAAAAAATTAAGTTGTTTTAGCAACTGACTCTTCTCTTTCAATATGAGGACCTAGGAGATATTCACAGAACTTGTTACCATTGTTTATATAGGTATTGGGGTAAAATCTTTGCAGGGGATTCTTAAGTGTATGTGGCCTTTTAATAATGGAATAGCATGGTAGAGTGGGTCTTGGGATAATATTTATAAATGACTGATCTTGCTTAGAGTACAGCATGCATATTTTCTATTTTCCTAATTATTTTAAAATTTAAAAATTCTACTTAGTGGATTTTAAAATTTGCCTTTCTTAAAGCACATCAAGAGTATTAGTGAAATGTTTTTTAAAAGCAATTTTGTTAGCTCACAGTCCACTCTGAAAAATTTTAATGTAATGTAAGTGTTGGGTTTTATTTTAGGCTCTTTTATCCTTATAATCTTTCCCTCAGTAGGTGTTTCTGTCCATAGGTGTGAATCTATGTAATAGAATGCAGTATATGCACATCTAAACATGTTCAGACATTTACTAAATGCCCAATCTGTTTGGCCCTGTGCCATCTGTAGAGCATAAAGAGATGTAGGCACAGCCTTATCCTTAAGGAGCTACTAGACTGTGGTCAAGTAGGAGAGACAGGGAGGGACAGACAGTATATTGAAAACTAGAATCAGGTGTACATGCTATATAAACATACATCCACAATGCTTTGAAAGCCCAGAAGTGGAGTATCTAACTTGGAAAGTATGGGGACCACACCTGAGAAAATAAGGCAAACACTGTTTAAAAATGAACAATGATGTAAGATATATAAAAAAAAGAATAAAAAAAGAAGTATCTTGCCTAAAATTTAGGGTGAGAAACTGAATTGCAGCAAGATTTTGGTTAAAATACAGTCCTTGAGTATATTAACTTGTGGCACTACTATTAACCACTTTGGCCTTCTTTAACAAATATACTATAGGTTAGGTGACTTATTCAACAAATATTTATTTCTCATAGTTCTGTAAGCTAGAAGTCCCAGATGAAGGTGCAAGCATGAGTGACTTCTGATTATTCCCAGTTTATGGAGGGCTGCTCTAATGGTGTGCCCTCACATGGTGGTGAAAGAGATCGTTTTGCCTATGTCTCTTCTTATAAGGGCAGCTGTCCCATTCACTAGGGGTCCACCTTCATGACCTGCTTACTTCCCAAGATCTCACCTTCTAACACCATCACAATGGGAGATAGGATTTCAACTTATAAATTGGGGTGGGGGCAGGGCTTATAAGCATCAGTCTAGAACAGCTATACTATTTACTTGTTCTTTTATTCACCCATTCTGAACACTGCCAAATGACACTAAGCAAAGGAATTCCTGCACTATTATCTAATATAGAATAGGCCTTATTAAGATCTCTGAGGTGACCCAATAAATAACATTCCCCTTCTTTCACAAGCTCTGAATCTGTTGTGTAATAAGACAAGAATAAGTATCTGGGAACCAGAATATCACCCTGTTTCTAATAAAAGCTAAATTAGAGGATGTTCTTTGTATTTGCTGGCAGGTGGGCTTCCAGATTCTGAACCTCAGAGTTAGAAGGGTTATTGGAATGGGATAAGTTCCAATGCAGAGACTGTCCTTAGATAACTAGGTCAGAACTTGTGTTTTCTGTGGTTGGCTCCTTCCCAAGAGACAAAAGGGAGCTGAGCCAAGCATGTATGGTTTGTTCTTCCAAATTTGCCAACCATTATCTCTTTTGATAGAGTTTGATACTAATTGAGCACCCTGTATGTGAGAGGATACATAGAAGGAAGAGAAGCCTTCCCCATAACAGCCCTAAATAAATACTAAGGGTATAGAATCTGTCTACACCATGACTATCTAGTTGCAAAGATTAAAAGGGAACAGGCTTTTTTTTCTGAATTGCTATGCATTTACTGTGTCTAATCTACCCAGCAGTTAGGACAAGGCTAAATGACTACAGCCAAAACATGGAGAAATGAATTAGATTTTAGATGATAAAGTAGAGCTTAGGAATGATTTAGTCAGGTGGATCTCAGTCTTGACTGTGCACTGGAATCACTTGGGAGACTTAAAAAATGCTGATGCCAAGGCATCATCCCAGACCACTTAAAGTATAGTCTTGGGGGGGTAAGACTTGGACATTGTATTTTGTCAAAAGGCTCTCAAAGGAGTCTGCTGCACAGCTAGCTCAAGAATCGATAATCTAGCCTAACCGCATTTAAATAGAAAAGCTGAATTCCAAAGAGTTTGGTGATTTGTCTAAGGCTATAATTAACGACAGCTGGACTAAGAAGCTAGCCTTCTGCCTCAGTCCAGGGCTTATTGAAAACAAAGCTTTTGGTGGGTCTGTTTACCACTTCATCCTAAATTTTAGTTCTTCAGAAAAATTTGCAAAACTAAATGTCAGAAGACCTGAATTTTAAAAGGGTGAAATATTTGTTTGATATGAAGAGAAGCATGAGCACAGGAGACCTGGATTTTAATCCTGGCTCCTGTACTAGCTGGCCAAGTCTCTGGACCTCAGTTTCCTTGCAGCATTGTTTACAATGGCAAAGTTATGAAAAGAACATCAGTGCCCAATGGCAGATAGTGGGTTAAAGAGAAATGAAATGTATACAGCTATTAAAAAAAAGATGAAATTTTGCCATTTGTGACAACATGAATGCAAATGGAGGGGATTGTGCTAAGTGAAATAAGTGGAGTCTTTAGGGTTTTCTATATATATTATGTCATCATCAAATAGTGATAGTTCTATTTCTTTTTCAATTTTGATTCTCTTTATACTTTTCTCTTGCTCTAGGTATGACTTCCAATACTGTGTTGGACAGTAGTCATGAAAGTGGACATCCTTGTCTTATTACCTGATCTTAGAAGAAAAAAATTCAGTTTTTCATCATTGAGTATGATGTTAGTTTTGGGTTTGTCATATATGGTTTTTATTATGTTGAGGTATGTTCTTTCTATCACCTTTTTTTATTTTTAGAAAATCATAAATGGCTTTGATTTTTTAAAAAAAGATTTTATTTATTTTTATATACAAGAGCTAGGATACTGGCCAGAGACAGGGAGTGGGGGCATGAGAGGATTCACCAGCGACAGAGTGGGGAGCAGAACAGACAGACTGACTGAAATACACAGCTGAGGGGAGCAGTGGATGAGGCAGGAGAGGTCTGCTGTGCCAGGTGGGTCTCCTCTCTGGCCGGGGGTTGAACTCGCACTGCAGTGGCTGCACAGTGGGGCACTCAACACCTTGCGCCACCAGGGAGGCTGGAGTTTGATTCTTGTTAAATGCTTTTTCTCTGTATTCATATGATTTTATCTTTTTCTTGATGTAGTTTTGGGGTGTTGAGGCATCCTTGCATCCCTAGACTAAATCCCAGTCATGATATATGATTTTTAAAATGTTTTACTAATTTAGAGTGCTAAGATTTTATAGAGGACTTTTTGGTTTGTAAACTTTTCTTGTGATGTCCCTGTCTGCTTTTGGTATCAATAATTTTGGTCTCATAAAATGTGTTTGGAAGCCATCATCTCATCTTTAGTTTTTTGGAAGCATTTGGGAAGGATAGGTACTAGTTTGTCTTTGAGGTTTAGTGGAACCCACTCATGAATACATTTGGTCCTGGGCTTTTGTTTATTGGGTGACTTTTCATTATTCTTTCAGTTTTCGGTCAGGTTTTCTATTTATTCCTGATTCAGCATGGAAAGCTTTATGCGTCTAAAACTTGATAAATAAAATAAAAAATGTTTAAAAGTAATAAATAAATTTTAAAAATTGAAGGTTTAGACAGGATAATTTCTTAGGGTACTTAGGTCAATAGAACTCTGTGCTTCTATAGTTTCAAATATAAGACATGAGATTTTTTTGTTCCTTAGGATTAATTGCTGTTTTATTTTTTTTATTAAGAATCCATTGTTTGTTAAGTAGATCCTAGGTGTTCTCATTTTTACATTAGCTCATTAACTCATTTTAATGGAAGTATTTTTGGATATGTTTCTGATGGAGAATCTGTAAAGTAATTGTTAAAATCCAGGCACCATCACAGTTTAATATACCTTGAATAGTGAACGTCTTTAATTTGTCTCATTAATTTATTGCAGATGTAGTCACTAAGGACTTGTTTACATGATAAGGAATGTCAGAAAAAAATGCTACTAATTTCATAGATATTTTCAAGTCTAGATATGTTCAAATATCTGAATAATTATTAGTCTATTTAATTTTATCCTAATATTTCTCTATATATGAATAAAACTTGAGGTAAGACTGCTTCATCCAATTTTGTGTTTTTGGGTTATTTTTGTGTTCATTTAGTTATTTTATTGTAGCAATAAACTTGGGAAGCATTATTTGAAATTTAAATTATTAATTTAAATTGTCACAGCTTCTGGCTCCTAAGGGTAGAGCCTATTATATTCTAAGGACTAAGCTGTGGACTTCCCTCTTAGCCTCCCAATATGGCTCTGTCCCTGATACTTAAGAAATGCTTAATAAATATTGATTGGTTTAATTACTGTTTTATATATTGGCATTAACAACCTGTGTGTGTGTGTGTGTGTGTGTGTGTTGGAATTTTCCTCTTGGTACTTCTGATAATTATAATTCAAGTTCACTGAGACTAATGAGTGTGGTGATTTCATAAACTGTTTCTATTAGTGTTATTTATTTTTGAAAAAAGATTTATTTATGCATACAAGAACTGGGGTATAGGCTAGAGGTGTGTGTGGGGGGTGCAGTGAGAGGATTCACTAGAGACAGATCGGGGAACAGATCAGGCAAATCCACTGAAACACACTGTTGAGGGGTGCAGCGGGCGAGGCAGGAGAGGTCTGCCAGGCCATGTGTATCCCCTCCCTGACTGGGGATCAAATTCGTGCTGCTGTGGCTGCCAATAGCTTCATAGTGCTGTGACTTAACTCTTTGCAATGCCAGGGTGGTCCTATTAGTGTTATTTATTGTCCCTTTTATGCTTGTCCATTATTTTTATGACTGCGTAAGGTTTTCCTAATTTCTCCTTCCGGATTATATCTCAGGTGAGGCAGGAATCAAGACATTGTTTTCAGCCATGTTTGAAGAAGTTCTCTCTTTGGACAATGTTATGTTTCTTTCAACTTGTTTTCTCCTAATTCTGTTTTTAAACATTTGGTATATTTAGTTCTTTAGGTATCTCATATGTCTTTCTACATACTGTAATTTCCTTTTTCTAGTCTAAATAAAAGCTTCTACAGGAAGGCAATATTAGATATACTACTTATTTTTGCCACAGTTCTCTATAGGATTGGTATGCATCTCAAATGACAGCTATCATTTAGGAGTAAAAATGTTAAAAATTTAACTCATATTCAGTGACTCAGGTTTAAAATGTCTTGAGATTTTTTTCCCTGAATTTACAGTTTCAGGGATTATTTTAAGAACCATGATTTTTTTTTTTATGATACTTCAAATAAAAATGATTGATTTTTATTGATAGCATAGTGAGAGTTGGTTTGGTGGTTTATAATTTACAAAAATGAAAATACTTTAAACATGCTAAGTCCAGGGAAATAATGAAAATACATATATAAGGTAAAATTTCAAAAAGAATTTACTATTTTCAGTGATGGAGTGGAAGGAAGAAGAGGGATGATGGCAATATCTGAAGAAAATATCTCTCAATGAGCCACAGAAACCCCCGAATACCCAAAGCTCTCTTGACTAAAAAGAAGGGTAATGGAGGTATCATGCTCCCAGACTTCAGGCTATACTACAAAGCCATAGCAATCAAAACTGCATGGCACTGGAACACAAACAGACACATGGACCAATGGAATCAAATAGAAAACCAAGAAATAAACCCATAGATCTATGGACAGCTAATCTTTGACAGATGAACAAAGAATATACAATGGCACAAAGAAAGTTGATTCAATAAATGGCACAGGGAAAACTGGTCTGCTGCATGCAAAAGAATGAAGCTAGATTAGTATCTCACACCGTGCACAAAAACCAACTCAACTAGACGTAAGAACTGAAACCATAAAATATATAGAAAAAAATGTAGAAGAAACACTACTTGACATACACCTCGGTAACATCTTTAAAGACACATCACCCAAAGCAAAGATAGTGAAGGAAAAGATAAACAACTGGGACTACATCAAATTAAAGAGCTCCCATACAGAAGACGGGATAGTAGCCAAAACAAAGAGATTTCCCATTGACTTGGGAGAAAATTTTTGCACACAATACTAATGAAAAGGGACTGATCACAAACATCTACAAAGAGCTGACAAGATGTAACAAAAATAAACAACCCAGTCAAAAAATAGGCAGAAGACCTAAAAAGACACTTTTCCAAAGAGGAAATGCAGATGGCCAGCAGGCATATGAAAAAATGTTCAACATCACTTGTAATCGCGGAAATGCAAATCAAAACCATAATAAGATACCATCTTATACCAGTGAGAATATCACATAATAAAAAACACTAGCAACAACAAATGTTGGCGAGGATGTGGAGAAAAAGGAACTCCTACGCTGCTGGTGGGAATGCAGACAAATCCATCCACTATGGGAAGCTGTGTGGAGGTCCTGAAACTGATAAAAATGGAACTGTCATATGATGCAGCAGTTCCACTCCTTGGTATCTCCCCAAAACCCCTGCACCCCAATGTTTATTGTAGCACTATTTACATTAGGTAAGCTATGAAAACAACCCAAATACTAAAAATAGATGACTGGATCAAGATGTGGTATATATACACACTGGAATATTACTCAGCAATCAAAAAAGATAAACTCATGCCATTTGCAGAAACATGGATGGAGCTGGAAAGGATCATGCTCAGTAAAATAAGCCAGAAAGAAAAAGAAAAATACCAGATGGTTTTACTTACAGGAAGAATGTAGAGGATCCAAATAAGGGATTGGGGTGAGGGGGGCAATAATTGTAATAAAGTAAAAATCAAAATCAATAGGCAATATAGACAGGGAGCGACAGGGAGCAGGATCAAAACGGGTGGGAAGTTCACAAGGGACTATGGTGATGGCTCATGGATGAATTGGTGGTGGGTGTTCATGGGGACTATACACGAGAAGAGAAAACCTATACTGTATAAAAATGAAGTGATGTAAAAAATACATAAAGTTTTTGAAAAAGGAAAAAAGAATGCATGGAATCTCTTGGATTCTTATACCTGTACATAAATATGCAATAACTAAAAAAGAAAATCACTCTTGATGTAGGTGAACTCATTTTGTTTAGTGAAATCAGATTAGATCTAGCTGTGTAACTTAATTTAAAATGTTTAATACACATGTATATTTGCCTTAAAAGAAAGAAGAGTGAGATTCAGTGCTGCTTCTCTCTAGATGGCCTTGGATAAGTGGAAGGTGTGCTATAGATCCCCTTTTGGGTTGGTCTAATAAGGAATAAGGGCACTGGAATAAAAAATTGGGTATATTTTTCCCCAGTAGTGGAAGCTAAAGTTGGACATATTTGGTTATATTGCATGGCAATATCTCATCATTATTGCAGGTAAAATGAGTCTAACTATTAATCAGGATTCTCCAGGAAGATAGAACCAATAGAATGTGTGAACATACAGAAAGTTTATTATCTTTCTGACATACAGATAAAGGACCTGACTTACATAATTGTGAAAGCTGGAGATTCCAAAATTTGCAATGTTGTCCTGAGATCCAGGAGAGTCTGGTGAAGATGAAGGTGGAAGACAGTCTTACCGGAGAATTCCCTCTTGCTTAGGGTGTTTGTTTTTGTCTTATTTTGGTTTTTGCTCTAATCAGGCCTTCACCTGGTTGGGTGAGGCCCGCCTACCTGCAGGACAATGCTTCCCTGAAAGTTCACCGATTTAAATGTTAGTCTCGTCCAAAAATGCCCTTCAAGTTGATTCATAAAATTAATCATCACACCCACCAGGCAGCAAAATGAGTAGTTTTAAAAATTGTTTTGTTAGGCAGTAAGTATGTGAATACATCTTTTTTTCCCCTCTGTGGATTCGTCAACATGTTTACTGTAAAGGAAAATGCTCTCTGCCTTCACCACATTGTTTTTTAATCTTTGAGGTTTTATGGAAAAACTGTTACAGATTTTTAAAAATTATTAGCATTCATCAATGAACTCTTAGAGATATCTGTTTTGAAATGTGGTCTTGTACTTCAGACAGAGCAATAAAAGCCTCCTTGATCTTTATTTGAAACCATCAAGATCTCACCTGACACTTGAGGGTCATGGTCTGCAAAGGGCTCAGAGAAATCCCGTTTGGTTCTTTGTTAGCAACTTTTTTCCATTCTGCAATTGGTTTGCCTCTTTCGAGAACAGCTGAGGCTCTCTTCGAGCGGCCATCTGCACGTTAGATGATTCCCGGAGTGGTTTCATTTGCTTAGATTAGCCCAGCTAATTCAGAACAAGTGCACCGAACATGCTTCTTCTAGCCGTGGGGTGCTGTTCCTGGGGGTACTTTTTAGCTCCAGTCTGTTCTCAAAGCCTGTGGTTTTGTTTCTCTACAGGCCCTACCCTTTCCTTTTAGAAGTGATAAGTCAGCAGTAATTTAAAAACAACTCATCAAACCCACAGAAATATTACGTGGTCTTGAAATTTTGCCTTATATTACCAGATCTCACTGATGTATCAGTAGGCTAAAATCACACTAGCTTTGGCTAACGTCCTTAATTACTACCCACCGTGTGGCAAAGCTTCCAAAGTGCCCATCATGGGGCTAGATGTCCTAGGTTCATGCTGAGTACCAGAATGTTGTGCCATTCTTACGTGCTGCTCCAGTTTTGTCTGGAACATCGCAGGTTGTCTGTGTTTCTTTTCTTGAATGGTTGATTCTGCCTTTCACATTGCATATTGTAAACAGGCAGTGATGCCTCCTCCTTGTCCTTTTGTTCACTTCCAAAGGCAGTTGCATTCCAGCTTTAGGGAAAAGAACTGTGTTATACTTTGCCAGCCATGATGCTCTGTTTGCATTCATAAAGTTACTATAGATTGCTCCCAACCTGACTGCTGTAATTTTTCAATCTGGAATTAAAATTAACACATTTTAGTTTATTATTATGGCTGGCTCAGGGTTTTTTCCTGCCTTTTTTTTTTCCTAAGAGAAAGCACTTTTTACTTCTATAGTTTTGTATATCATCCCGTTAGAGGAGAATACCCAGGGGTATTCAGTAAGCTTTCTTTGTTTTTCTTAGTGACTTTTTGACATTAATTATTTATATAGAAATATTCAAATAGTAAAGACAATGTTCTTTTAAAAATAGGTTTTAGAATGCATTCTTCTAAATTTCTTCTATTAATACTAAATAATTATCAGTTTGTCCAACTTTAAACATTAAGGAATTATTAGTATTTAATATATAACATTTAAATCAGGCATACCTTGGAGATTTTGCAAATTCAATTCCAGACCACCATAATAAAGCGAAGTTGCAGTTAAAACAAGTCATAATATTTTTTTGGTTTCCCAGTGAATGTAAAAGTTATGTTTGTAGTGTACTGTAGTCTATTAAGTGTGCAAAAACATTATGACTAAAAAGTCTAAGTGTCTACACATAATTAAATCTGACATAGAAGCAAAGTAAGCACTTGCTATTGGAAAAATGGCTGGATGAATCGTTGCTACAAGTTTCAATTTGGAAAAAGCACAGTGTCGCGGCAGGATGGGAGCACTGGAGGCAGGTTCCGGATGGTTCTGGGCAGACGGGTCAAGGAAGGAGAGTCTCGGAGCCCTCGGTGGCTTTCCATGCTTTATTTAGTAGAGGTGGCCAGGTACATGGCAGGCAGGGGTGCCGGGGGGCTGGGAGGCTGGTGGGCCTCCCTGCCCCCCGCGCATCTCACCCTCTCGGCTGCTTCTTCTCTCTCTGCTGCTGCTGCTGTCGGTTTTCGCGGTTCGTTCTGTTAGTGCTCGCAGTTCTCACAGTTCTGGCGTCCTCATGACGCCGCCCATTTATGCCCATGTCCAACACAGGTGCACCCACTTGCGCATGCCCACCCTGGAATGCTCACAGCACCGCAGGTGTCCATCATCAGTGGTAGGAGGGTGGAAATACCTGATCAACCTTTATCCTACACACAGTATCTGCAAAGTTCAGTAAAGGGATGCAGAATAAAATGATATAAGCTGTATTTTTAGTCCACACTCCAGATATGTGAGCTACTTAGTTTCTTATAGAATGTTACGTATTATGCTTACAATTCTATGGTATCAGTAGACAGTTCAGGAAAGTACCAGCTGTAGGAAACCCTACCCTTCACCCAGGTCACCAGGTCAGTGTGGGTCTAATCTGGAGATGGAAGCCGCACAGTAATATAGATTGGAAAGAAGTTGAAAATAAAGAATTATTAACTCTAAAGGGTCAGAGAAAAATATCAGGCTTTTCCACCCTCCCGCCATTGGTGTGATGATGGACACCTGCGGTTCTGCACGCGTGCCTAAGTGGGCATGTGCAGGTGGGTGCACCTGGGCTAATGCACGAAGTATATAAGGCTAGCGTCACCGGGACGCCGGGTGCAGTAGTGTGGATGGAGAAGCCAAAGTGTTGCAGTGGAGTACAATAGATAGTATGAAGGCAGCTAAGACAAAGAGACTGCTTGAACCAATGATGAACTTACCCAGTCTGGGATGGTTGCAAGACACTATATGATGAAAGGAAACTTAATGTGGTTCCCTATGTCTGAGGGGAAATACTCAGAAATGACAAAGATGGAATGAGGTCCTTTCCCCAAGGCTGGGGTTTAGACTGTTGGAGAAAATGTAGTTCAACCGATGGGATAGCAGAGAAATGTGCTGCTTTATCCAGGCTCTCCTGGCCTTTAGTTCTTTGGCCAGCAAGATGCAACCCTCTGACGTACAGAGGAGGCATGGGCAGACAGCACTTAGGGTATGAGTGTGGAGATGGAGACAGGCTTGGATGGGAGGGAGGGCACGTCTCATGTATGCAGAGAGCCTTTGGAATATTGGTTTCCATGTGGAGAGAGCCACGGCAAGGTTATCACGGCCAGTCCAGGACTGCAAGGTTGCCAAGGAACTTCTTGTTCTGGATGCATGACTGAGGCCCAAGCTCCCAACAGATTTCCACACCTGTGACCCCTCATACCTGCAGCAAATGGCAGAACCCCCTCCACCTGCAGTATCCCTCTGGCGCACTCTACTGAGAAAATTCAGCATCATACTTACCCACTGTATAGGAAACATGATTAAAAAAATTGAACATGTATTATTCATGTATATATAAGCACAGGTGCTTTTATATGCATATATTGTTCATGGTTAAAGGCAGAACATATTGAAGATAAAATGTGGAGTTCAGAGCCAGCACGTTTATAATCTATACCCTGGACCTCATTTTTCCTCTTTACTATTTAGTGTCTGCTATACCATGATTCCCTGAATGTATTTTATAGCCTAAATGTTGTAAAGACGAGTATTGGCCAAGAATAAAGCTCCAAGTTGAATTTTGGTGCCATCATTTACACCTCCTTATCCCCATTCAGGAGTTATTAAATGAATAGTTGAGTAGTGATGCTTACTTAGTTGTAAATACTGACTTTGTTACTACTTCCCCTAACTCTCTGAATTCCCAAGTAGCACCAATTTGAAATTGGTTGGCCTAATCGCAGGCCTAAGAGAAATGAGAGGTAGTTATTACAACCAATTGAAGAAAAAATATGATGAATATTTTTCATTATTTTGGGAAATAAAAATTATATATAATGATTGGATTTTAACTATATCTCAGTGATCTTTAGAATGTATTTTATTATTGTTGTCACTGGTTTATATGAAACAAAGGTCCAGAATGCTTTCTTGGTTTATATAAATCTTGTATAATATATAAGACATGTTCCTATGAAAATAACTTATTATAAAGATACTTTTACAAATTGAATAAACTACTTCTGAGCTACTAAGGGCAGGTACTTCAGATGCTTCAAGATCTTATTTCTCTAAAGTTTTACACATAATAAAACTGTTAAGGGACTGATCACAAAAATCTACAAAGAGCTCACATGACTCAACAAAAACAAAGTAAACAACCCAGTCAAAAAAATGGGCAGAAGAGCTAATAAGACACCTCTCCAAAGAGAAAATGCAAATGGTCAACAGGTATATGAAATAATGTTCAACATACTTATAATCAGGGAAATGCAAATCAAAACCACAATGAGTTACCACCTTACACCAGTGGCACATATTAAAAAAGCAGGAAACAACAAATGTTGGGGAGGGTGTGGAGAAAAAGGAACTTTCCTACACTTGGGAATGCAAACTGGTGCAACAACTATAGAAAGCTGTGTGGAGGTTCCTCGGCCTACTGAAAATGGAGATACCACATGACCCAGCGTTCCACTGTAGGGAGTATACCCAAAGAACACAAAAACATTAATTCAAAAAGATACCCCTATTTTTACTGCAGCATTGTTTAAATAGTTAAGATATGGAAACAATCCAAATGCCCAAAAAACAGATGACTGGTTTAAGAAGATGTGGTATATATACATAATGGAATACTATTCAGCAATCAAAAAAGATACATTCATGCCATTTACAGCAACATGAACAGAGTTAGAGGGGATCATACTCAGTGAAATAAGCCAGAAGGAAAAAGAAAAATACCATCTCACTCATGAAAGGAATATAGGGGAACCAAATAAGGAATAGGGAAAAAAGTAATAATAATAAAAATCAGCAGGTAACCATAAATAAAAGACATTCTGTGAGGGAGGGGGAAGAAAAAGGATCGAAATGGGAGAGAAGCGCACAGGACTATGGTGAAGGTTCACAGGTGAACTGGTGGTGGAAATTTTATGGGGAATACACAATGATGTAAAAGATACAAATTTTTAAAATTATTAAAAATCAGTATTTTAACCCAATGCATCTAAAATACTAACATTTTAATATTTAATCAGTGCAAGATATTGGAATAGTTAACATTCTTTTTTGTGCTCAATCTTTGAATTATGGTTATTTTAAACCTACAGCACATCTCAATTCCAATGCTAATTTTTAGCAAAATGAAAATCACAAGATGCAATCCTAACAAAACTATAAGTGTTTAATGGGGAAAAAGAGATCTTATTTCTCTTAGATCTCTTATTTCTCTTAGATCAGCCTGACTGGTTAGCATTCTTGTGAATTTCTGAACTTTTCATCCCTAGTTCAATGGGTAAATGTGACAGATGTCTGCCACTGCTACCCTTAGCTTTAGCCTGTCAGGAATGTCTGTCCACTGAACTACGGCAGAATGTGTAGCCGTGTGCTGCTGGAATGGCAGAAAGCCATGCCCGTCCTCATGGTCTAGGTTTCCACTTGTGCTGCTTCCCATAAGGGATTTCTTTGTTCTCCAAATGGATTTCTTTTTCTGATTGCAGTTCTAAGATCTGTTGTTCAGTCTGCTAATTCAGCCCTTGGCCTAGTGATTTTTACAGAGAAAGACAGGAGACTGAAATAGTCTCATAAAACACCCCTAAATTTAAGACTTGTTATAAAGACGTCAAGGTATTGGCTGTCATCACCACCACCATCATCATCATCATCCATCTTAGATAAAGGGGGTGGTGGTACTTAATGTAGCTTTTCTCACTTTGGAGTAATCTGTAATCAGCCATGTTCCCACTTACCCCCTTTCTCTCCCTCAAGCTTCTTTTGTAGTGTTTTTGTATATTGCAGGTTGTAGGCATCTAGTGCCTGCTGGTGAGTGTTTGTGTGCTGTCAGCAGCCATCTTTTTTCCTCTGAACATATGGTTTTCATGCTTCGTCTCACCTTTAGCGACCTGATTCAGGGAGAAAGCTCCCTCAGCACTCTCGTTTCTAACCAATTACTGTATTAAAGCAGCATCGCAGAACAGCTTTAGGTAGATAAATAGGACTTTTCCAGAGTAAGTGGAAAAGAGACATTTTCACTCCATGAGAACTTTGTTTTGCCATGTGAAAGAACTGAAAACCTCAGAGAGTTCCCATTCTTTCCCCTTTTTCCACTCTGGCCTGTTTTAGCCAGTCTTAACTTGTCAGTTGTTTCTGAACTCTGGCTCTAGAAGGGGCTCTTTCCAAATGGAATTGTCTATGCCTGCATGTTCATGGAGTCCATTGAGCCCCTTTGTTCGGCAGAGTGGCTCCGTTGTATCTGGTCTGCCAGGGCCAGGGGAGGGCTCCTGCCTTGTTATAGATTGCTCAGTGGCTCTTTCTCTGCCTCCTCTGTTCTCTCAGCTATTTGACTGAAGTCCAGATCTGAGTGTGAAACTGAGAGGGGGTGGTAGCGTGATTGTTGAAGTCTAATGTTTAGTGCTTTAAATTAGTCTTATCTATGCCCGTACCATGAGAAAAGCAAAGAGAAACAGAAGCAAGTAGAAAAGCAAAACTGTTCAGGTCACTCCTTAAAATTATGGGTTTTTTGTGTAAGCTAAAATCTCCAACCCTTCATATGGCCTCTAGGGCCCTGCCTGGACTGGACTTCACCAGCGCCACCTCTTACCACTCTTCCTCTTGCTCATCTCGGCCACTCTGAGCCCCTCCCTTGTCCCAGTCCTAAGGCGCCAGATACCGTGTATCACCACTTTCTCGGGTATGTCTTTCCTGATCTTTTCCCAGCCCCATCCAAATTGCACATCTCACATGTAATTCTTAATCACTGATTTTGCCATTTCTCACTATCACTTTTTTCCTTTTTGCATTTGTTTTAAAATTTTAATCTGGTTTAAAACAATAGATATGTTTCAGTTATACAATCTCGTGTGACTTAGTGACAGGAATATAGCCTGAGAAATGCATTGTTAGGTGATTTCCTTACTGTGTGAATGTCACAGAGTGTACAGCGACCTAGATGATATAGTCCACTGCCCATCTGAGCTGTAGGAAATAGCCTTTTGGGACAACTATTGTATATGGGTCTCTCACAGGATGAGATACTTGTTGTTAAGCGATACGTGACTGTACAGCATTGCAGCTCAGCACCTTTGAGTATACTATGCCTGTCACCCCTTAAGATTTGTAATGAAATATCTTTTTTGTGATTATTTGTTCATATATCCCTTCCTAGACTGATGTCCAGAAGTTTAGGGCTGTGGTTTGTGCTTGCTATTTCAGCCCTGAGTTCCCAGATCAATGCCTGACACATAATTGAGGTTCAGTAAATATTAGTTCAAATGGAATGAAAGCAGATGTGAAAAGCAGTTGCGGGGTCAGGGTGGGTGGGTTGGTGTGAATGTATGTGGTGGAGGACTATGGTCACAGAGAAGGTTACAGGCTGAGTGGAAGCAGGTATGTGGGTGGATGTTAGGCATTCCTGAGACTTGGGACTAGGGTTCATGGGCCTGGCAGGTCCAGAAGGCAGAAAGGCCTGAGTAGCTGGGAGACCACAGGCAGTTCCTGTATTCTCAAAGTCATACCAATAAGAGAATGTTTTCCACTAGAATAGGTAGATATGTCTAACACTTTTACATTGATGATGGTGAAAATACAGGAATAGCAACAACTAAATAAAAGTCAATCAGCAGGAAAGTAGAATTGGGATGAAATCCAGGTGCATTTGACTCTGGAGCCTAGGGGCCTGCTGCTTTCCAGGACATCTACATTCCTGCCTCTGCTCGGCCGTGTGACTTTAGCCCAGAAGATCAAGCTTGAAACGCCACAGTAGTTCTCTGAAGTTCTACCATCTCTCCTCTTTCCTGTCTACCTGTGTTTCTTTACCAGATTTAAACTCTCTAAAATCCATCTTTTGTCATTGTCTCCTCTATAATCTTCAGTGGTTCTCCATTGTTACCAAAATGGCACTGAACTCAGGTCCAGCCACCTATCACTCATAAGTCAGACATACGAGGCTGAGGTTCAGAAAGTAAAAGTTTATTCAGGACCAGTACTCTGAGGAATTAGCCAAACTATTGTCCCAAGAATTCATCTCAAATTCTGAATCTACGAGACGGATGTTTAGAGGGGTTTGAGGAATGCACATTTGCTGATATATTGATGTTAGTTTTTTTCCGAGGCCGTCGCTGGGCATCCGGGGCTAGTCCCCAGGACGCTGTGTGGCAGTTGCTTGCCATCCAGATGGAATTCTGGTGTCAGGTCTCCCTGGTGGTCTGTTAATAAAAACCTCAGACATTTTTGTTCATTTCATTTCACTGTAAAGAGGAATTAGTAAAACAACATTTGACATAATCATTTCTCATGAAGGTTTGCCAGCAGGGGAGGAGAAGCTGAGAGAAATACATGAAGCAGTGCAGCTACTGCTATCTGGAGCCTCTGCTTCTGGGGCAGTGGGTGCCCCAAGAGAGGGGTACCTTGTTTCAAAGGCATGAAATGTTGGCCTTGCATTCCTAGGCCCCTCAGTTGTCCTCACAAACTTTTATTGCCTTTTTTGCACTCTTGCTCAACACTTTTTGAAGACCAAGTGCCAAACCGATACAGTCCTGCTCTGAAACTGGTCCAGAGTGGGGCTTTTTGCTCCAGGGCTGTATCTTTAAACAACCATGTAAAATTCTTGAGTGAAGCCGGAATTCTGTTCTGCTGCTTGGTGAATAGCCTTATGTACGCTCTTGTAGTTTTACTCAACTCTCGTTTTATTTTCACTTTGTCTTTTATCTTCAACCCCCAATTTGGTTGGAAGTTCCTTAAAAGTATGGCTACTTTTCCCCGTAGCATCTGATTTAATGGTATAAGCATAGTATATACTCAGTAATTATTTATTAAATGAGTAAGTAAACCATGCTTCTGTTTCACTGGGGTTTTGCTTTACATTAATATTTTCTACCAAACTAAAAAAGGTTTAACAGTTTGAAAAATGAAGAAACTGGGATTTTATATAAATTTCTGATTGGGAATGTCAGAAAATTGGGCAATATATGAATTTTAAAGTTCTTATAGATGGAAGTACAAAAACATTGGTATACTGGCTTTCAGTGAAGCAGGGTAGAGAGTAAGGCTGTAAACATTATTGGTTATAGCAAATTTTTTGTTCTTTTTGCTTTTAGTTTGTGATATGCTACTCAACTTAGTAAATAACTTACATTGCAGATATAGCTGTAAGAGAATATTTAACATTACTTTCAAAATAATGAATGCCCTTAGGAATACCATCATATGATTATAGTTCACTGTATAAAATCAAAGAACTGAACTGTGGATGCCGTTTCCCTTCAGCCACTCAATTTTTTTTCCCATGGATTTACCTTTCTAATTATGTTTTGCTTAGGCTACTTTTTAAATTACTTTGAATTCCCTGAAAGCAGTGCACTTCATGAGTCAAGCGGACACATATTTCACAGTCATAAAACTCTCTGTAAAAGCAAAATGCTCATTTTCCTCAAAGGATCATTTTTAAGAATCAAAATGCACAACTGACCCTTAAAAAAGAATAGTTTGACAAACTGCATGCAGTAGCTTAGCAAGGCATATAAATTATTTTCTACATTTGTTTGGGCTTTTTCCTTTTCCCTTTGAGCTGTAAAACTAAAACAACAAACCCAAACAAAAATTTCTCCAAGGAAGTATATCTGCTATGTACTTACACTGTGCTTCAAATTGGAATATTAGCTCAAGTTGAAGGTAGAGAATGACAGTGTAAACTGATAAAGGCATGATCTAAACCTAATTATTAATGAAGTAATAAGTACCTGGCAACGAGCAGAGGATGTCACCAGACCTAGGTCCTAAAACTAATGGCTATGTTGTTACACTAGCTTGCAAAAGTAGTTAACTATTCTGTCTCTCCCCCTCTCCAAAGAATCAGGATGAGAACATATATATCTCTTCAGTATCTCACTGAGGATTTGTGAGAAGTGCATGTACTATATATCATTGCTAGACACCAAGGGGAAGAACAGGCAGAATTTTGAACCAAGACTCTGAAAGAATAGTGGAATTATTTACTGGTTTTCCCTGGTCTTCAGTTGAGAAACTGCTGATTAAAGTGTTGAGTCAAGGTTCCCTGAAGAAAAACTGGATATACGAAATTTATTTTTCAGTTACTGATCATAATTAATATTTCTGATCTTAGTCAGTGTCGTATAATCAGATCAACTATTGAGAAAGTGGCTTCAGCTCCCTTGGAAGAATCCAGATAAATTAATGGGTTTATGAAGTTTATTCTTATTTTGACTTTATTTTTAAACTTGGTGTTCAATACTGTATGCGGCTTAGTCTTCACTTTTCTGTGGATGGATTTTATGAGTGGTTGAATGAGTCATTAGTAGACTAAGATTTGATTTCACAGGGTTATTTTGAGACCAAACTGAAGAATGTGTGTAAATTTTTAGAAGGCTCTAGCTGGAACTAAAGCTCTTTGGAGAAGTAGGGCAGGGCAAGTAGAGAATGAGCCAGTAACACTTTCTGGTGCCAGAAAGTAAGAGAGTCGCAGGAAAGGAAAAAATAGGAGTTTTGGGCATGTTGAAAGGACACAGGAGCTGACTTGAAGAAACTTCTAAGAGCTAAATCTGAGACAAGCTGAGCAACAAAATAAGTAATGATAGTAACGGATTATGATTCAATGAATAAAATATCTATGCATCCAAGCTTACATAAGTAAGTACTTGAACAAATAAATGAGGGAGAAGAGCAGCACTTGCTTACATGGAATTCTAATTAACAAGCGGAGATGGAAGTAGAAAGCCACTGTTTGGCAAACACCATAGTAATGACTTTTGCACACCACATCCACCTATGCATGCTAAAATCAGTAATTGAAAGCAGGACGAAAAACAAGGTATTTGCATAGTCTCAAAATACCTCTTCACACGGTTTGTAGTAATTTCAAAGAGGGAAATAGTAACTTTACAGTGGACAAACCTTGACAGATACCAAATTAAACAAGGGTTCAAACTTAATATCATCTGTAGTGAGATAGAGCAGTAGTGTGTGTTCCGAATGTACTGCACTGAAAAGGGTGCAGTGTCACTTCTCCGTTTTAAATTATTTTATATATATATATAAAATTAGAGATTTACTTGCAGTTGTAAAAAAAAATACAGAGATCCCATTTTTCCTTACCCACTTTTGCAACACACTAGCTCGGTTCATAATCAAGACGCCGCAGTGACAGTCACATCACAGGGCATTCCCATTGCCACAGGGAACCTCATGTCACCTTTAATAGTCACACCCCTTTCTAAAAATTGGGTTGTTTTCTTATTTTTGAATTGTAAAGTCTCTTTATATATTCCGGATCATTTGGAGTTTCCCCTCCAGTCTGTTAATACAGTGATTTATACCAATTAACTATAAAATACAGAGAAAAGTCACTTTCATTTTCAAATGTGTGTAGATCAGGGTTATAACTGCATACTCATGGCTGTGCAGCTACTACCACCATCCATCTCCACAACTCCTTCCATCTGGCAAAACTGAAACAATTCTCATTATACAAGTTCTCATTCCCTCTTACCACCCAGCCCCTGGCTGCCGTTCTCCTTCGTGTCTTTGTGAATTTGACTTCTCTGGTTGCCTCATGTAAGTGGAACTACTTGGTGTTTGTCCTTCCATTCATGTTACATCTTGGATTTCCTTACTCTTTAAGCTGAATCATGTACTGTCCTGTGTATATACCACACTTGTTTATCCATTCCATTATCAAGTGTCAGTGGAACTTGGGTTTCTTCCACCTTTTGGCTATTGTAAATAACACTGCCAAGAACACAGTTGTATGAATATTTCTTCAAGATTCTGATTTCAGTTCATTGGGGTATATACCCAAAGTGGAATTGCTGGAGCCTGTGCTATCTAGGTCTTTCTTTTATTCTCCTGTTTTGCTCTTATTCAAGGCCTGGGTCTCATTGAGTCTCTTTTCCTTTTAGAGATTTAAGTTTTTAAACATTCCTATTTATTTATTTCTTTAGAGAACACAGTAAATCCTTAATAAAGAGGAATGTTCAGAGACTAGAGTTTAGTGGTTATGGAATTTACTGGCTAAGTGGGCTGAAACCTTTTTGTTCCAGCCCTTCCTATGGCAGAACTGTGTTAGTACACTCTATTCTCTTGCTAAGTACAGTAGAGTGGACATAATCGAATCTCTCTGATAATTTAGCATCTTGTGGTGCTGCAGGGCTGTCATTGTGAACAGGCATTCATAGCAGAGTGAAAAACAGAGTACAAGTTATGGGGATTGGAGCAAATACCAACCCCTATGGATTCATTACAATACTAAATCCTTGATACGAGTTTAATATTTCTGTGTTTATAATCGAGTAAAATGGCATAGTGTCATATAATGATAACTGAAAGCTGTTCATTAAACTTTGATTCTCTTCTGGCGTATTTTTCTCTTCTCTGCCTTCTGGGTGTCTGCATCTGAATCCCCATCTACATACGTACCCCGCCTGGACAGATGGGGCTGCACCCTCACTCTGAGAAGCACACTAATAAGTGTATGACCTGCAGAAGGAGCTGGGATCTGGAACCCAGTATACATGTTCCTCTCCCTGCTGTGGTTCTCTTTCTTTTACTGTATACTTCAGGGAAGAAAAAAAGCTCTGGAGGTGAGAGGATTAGAGAAGAAAAAGAGAACAGGAAAGAGAAGAAAAAAAGCAAAGAAATTATGAAGAAGGGGAAGGAAGGGAGGGGGGTAAAAGTTGGGGTGAGAGTAGGAAGGGTGGTTAGGGAAGCTTCATGGATTCCTTCCACTTTGGGCCAGTTATTGCCCTGAGCCCTCTGGGTCTGAGGATCAGGTGCTGGGACCCTCCTATGACTGGAAAACTAACCCCCGGTTCACTTCGACTGGAATGAATTTAATCAGTCTTCTACGCGAGCGTTGCTTGAGTGGCTGCCAGCCACAGCCCCTGAACTTAGTAACCAGCCAAGAACAGAAAAGGCCAAACCTTCACTCTGAATATTTTGCTCACCACTTTGTGGACCAGAGGCAGACGTCCTCTAGTTCTCCAAGTACCTTCTCTGCCCCTGACTGGAGATGTCGTTCTCTAGCTGGGGCTGGCAGATTGGAGGGAGGCTAGAAGGTCTGCCTTCTTTGTCACTTCAGCTGATAATGCCCCTAATGCTTGGAGGTTCTGTTCCATGAGGTTCTATCTGTGATGGGTTCTTCTTGCTATACCTGTATCAGACCATAAGGTTTGCATGATCAGAGCTCAGAGCAGGGGCGAGGTTTAGGGATAAGCTTCTTGGTTTCCTAGAAACACTTAGCAAGTTACTCTGCATCTGCTGGTGCCTTTGCTTTTGCTTAGCTGAGGTTGCTTGATGCCAGTAGAGTTGGTGCAGGGAAACCTGTGTAGTCCGCTGATGAGCTTTGGGTCTTGAAAGAGATTATTTCACACTGTAAACCTTACCCACTCTTGCTGTGGAGGGTGGCCAGGACTACCCTGTAGGCTGTTACAGAGAGCGAGAGAGAGAGAGAGAGAGAGAGTGTTTCGATCAAAATATAGAGATCTACACAGAAGTGTTTCACAGTAAATTGGTATGTATTCTTCTAGCTAATAAATATATATTGCATAATGATTAAAGGTTAAAATGGAACTACAATTTTAAATTATACTGTTAAATAAGTTGTTTTACATATGAAATCATGGATATTCTTTATTCTAGTATCATGGGTATCTAGTATCATAGTTTCCACCCAGCTGCTTCCACCCAGCTGCTTTCACAGGCAGTCTTAAATATAAATTAAGTTTTGTAAAGTGTGTGGAGTTTCTTAGATGAAAACACCTTGATTTTATGCACTAGGCTTTATTTTTAATTGATATAACAATGTTGAATGATTCTGTTCCTACCTTTAAGATGTTACTGAAATATTTTAAAAAAACATTCTGAGTCTTCGGGAAAGAACCCATTAAGGGCTGTGTTATGTCACTTGTATGATACTCTTAGATGCCCATCACTGTTTTTTGTGTTCCCCACAGGCAAATACGTCTATCAGCCTATGACCCCTGTGGAACAGCTTCCAAGCACTGAGATTCCCGCGAAGCCCCGGGAACCCACAAACACCATCCAGATCTCAGTCTCACTCACTGAACACTTTTTGAAATTTGCATCGGTCTTCCAGCCTCCCCTCCCCCCCGATTCTCCAAGGTACTGTATGATTTCAGACCTCTTTATCGACAACTATCAGGTTAAATGTATTAATGGGAAGATGTGTTATGTGCAGAAGCAGCTGGCCCCGCCTTCCCACAAGATGAGCCCCGAGGAGGGCTCTGCACACAATGCCTTAATTTCAAAAGAGAGCAACGCACCAAAAATAGATCACTGCTCTTCTCCCTCAAGTTCTGAGGACTCTGGGATCAATGCGATTGGGGCTCACTATGTGGAATCGTGTGATGAGGATACGGAAGAAGGAGCAGAACTGAGTTCAGAGGAAGATTACAGTCCGGAGAGCAGCTGGGAGCCTGACGAGTGCACCCTCCTTTCCCCCTCGCAGTCTGACCTGGAAGTGATCGAGACCATAGAAACCACCGTGTGAGGTGGCAGGAGCCCGCGCTCCCAGCCCACTGAGCTTTTGTACTTTGTCTGATGGATCCTTTTTCCGTGCAGTTGGTATTTTCTACCCCTCACAACCATAGCAGTTGACTGGTCTGCTGATTAGTTTCACTCTTAAATTAGTCTTATAACTAAGACATTCTTTTTCTTATGAACAGTTTTCTTTTCTACCTTACTTTCTATGTAGCATCTGGTGTCATGGATTGTGACCCAGCCTTAATTTCACCGGGAACTTTGAAAGGGATGAAGTGATGATCAGAGTATCATCAGTCAGGTTGAGGAGCTACAGAGTGAACAAGATAGTATTTTTCAAAAAGCCAGTTCTTCGCAGGAAACGCCAGCATTCCATTGGGAAGTCTTACAGGCATCCCTGCCCTCTAGTCCCATCTGGGAGTCAGCTCGCCTGAGAGAATGGAGTGTGTACTGGCCAGCTGCTATGTGTCCCTCTCTTCTTCTCCGTCCCACCTGCAACTCCGTCTGGGCCAGTGAAGCCTTGGCTTACTTCCAGGAGGTTCCTGGAGGCCAGCTGGGTCCCTAGTGATGACCAGTGTCTCCATAACCCTCCATGAAATAGACCTTCATTTCAGAAGCGGTGCCACCTTCAGTTCATGCCCAGCTTCAGCCCAGCACCCGTGCTCTGCAGGGTGCTGTGGGAATAAGGGCCGACTCCCAAGGAGAAGGGCACCCAGTTCAATGGGAGGTAACACAGACAGCACTGGCCTGGACTGACTGGGGAGGGGTTGTAGCATTTGAGTAGACCCCTCAAGGGGTGTTCCCCACCGTTTCCCTGCTTTTCTTAATTGTTCTTCAAACCTGGGGGATTTTTTTGAAAGTCACATAGGTATTTTATTTAGGAGGCAGCCACATCTAAAGTCTCAAGAAAAAAAAAAATCAGTCATAGTTTTTTAGTTAGCATGGAAATGCTAAAGACAGCAGTCCTTTAGGGATTAGGAATGAATCTAATAGGTTTGATTAATTCTGCTTCATTTGGTTGTATGAAGCATTAGAATGACTTAGGTGAGAAATGGATTAGAATCCAGTATGATGCATGGATTTTTATGCAGATGCAAAAGCAGTTGAAATAGTTTGCTGCTAAGTCAGGAGAAAATATTTTGTGTAATATTCGTTCACTTTACTACAGTAATAGTCATGGTCTGTTGTACATGTTCTCTTTTCCCATACACACAGAATAGCGAATAATTCTCTCTTGTTTAGGTCTCACTTCTAATCTCTATATGAGGTGTTCTTGTGAGTAGGGTATCTGCCCTTTCTCCAGCTCTACTCTCTGGGAGGCGCAGGTAACAGTTCAGGAAGTGTAAAATATGACCTGGTGAGACGGGAGCTGTCAGAGCTGGAGAGGGATTTCTTCTGTCCTGAGGCATGTGTGTGCCCGTGGCGCTGTCTTATGCGCCCGCATCACGGCACAGCTCTTCCATGTCGCATTCATTTGTATTTTAGGAACTAAGAAGAGGCCCGGTGTGTTCCTCCCGAAGCCTCCATTTGGCATCCTTTACCAGTCACCCCCGGCAGAATCTGCTTTCCCAGTGTATGTGTAGTTTAAGTGATTGGCTAGACGTTCTGTTAGGGTTAGGTGCCCAAAACATCATAGGGCTTAGAAAGCAGAACATGTGTATTCCTTTGAAAACAGTGTTAGTCAAAACTTTTCTATGCTAGATGAGAATACAGCATATAAAGCTTTCACTTGCTCAAATGTAAAGTCCCAACATGCCACACCAAGGATGTGCTGAGAAGAGCTCCAGGAACGTCAGGGCACAGAAGGCAGGTGGAGGTGGGGTGCAGGGATGGGCTCCCCTGACCTGACCTGGCCTGCCCCAGTCACCTGGGGACAGCTTGAGCAGGCCTGAGCCTACGTGCGTCCTCTGTCCACCGGGAGTGAGAGACCAGCCAAAGGCTACATGTACCAGTAGATGTTACTGGCACAGGCCACAGCGCTGCAGCCAGCTCTGCGTGCTCGGGCCTGTGCAGCCGCACCAGGGCCTGGCTCCGCCTGCTCCTTGGGTGAGCTCATTGAGTACCCTGGGTGGGCACGAGTGTCTTCTTTCTGTACGCTGTGCCTGTCATTTCTCTACTCTGAGTCCACTTTCCTGCTCGTTAAACTAATTGGAGGCAACCAGTAGGCCTCCCAAGCCGTGGAAATACCTGGGACCAGCAGAGCTGGCTGTGCGAGGGGCGGGGCCTGTACCAGTAACATCTACAGCTCTTGCCTAGGTTCCTGTCTCCTAACCCCCTGAACTGCCATTCAGATTAGCCACAATTTTAATGGAATTTTTGGATTTAATAATGATTGGTAGTCACTTTAAATATTTGCACAAACTCTTTATAATTAAAAATTCACTAAACTTCACTTACTATTACCTGTTTCATAGAATGGAGTTGTTTCATTAGAGTCTAAATATCAGATACTCCTGGATCTCAAAAAAGCCCTTCTTAAACAAGCACAAACAAGAATTTTTTTTTAATACTAGCACAGTCAATATACTAATTCTCTGAAAATCACATATGACTGAATCGGAAATACTTCTTTTTGCCTGCATTCCAAAAACAACTGATAAGGCTCTAAACCTGTGTGTACTTTCATCTTAACTTCTAGGCCTATTCTGTTCTATATTACATGGAAGAATTGCTCTGTAATCCTAATACTATATTGCTCATTTGTATAAGCATATTTATAGGCACTTTAGAAAATGTTTAGACTGCAATATGTATCATAGACATAAAACACAATCATGTCGGTAGCTGTACGCTGAGAGAGAGGAAAGCCTGGTAATTTGGGCCGGAATGCACATTTGGAGCAAAGGACTGGGTGGTGTGGATGGAGAAACTGCGTTCCTGTGCTTTCATGGGGCCTTGTGCCATCCCCACTTTTTGAAAGTTGATGTCCAAGCTATTCAAGTAGAAGGCCAAAGATACAAAATGCTGTGTGGGATTTACACCTAACCAAAATTTGTTTTAGATTTTTCAAATTGCTGATGATTTTTCTGAGAAATGACAGAGCACTTAAAATGCTTCTCGTGTATGAACAAATAATGTTTTACAATCAAATCTAGGTGTTCTTTTACCTTAAAATTTTCAAGATTTGAAATGAGAAAAACAGTTGTTTTCTCGGGAAGGGGAGCTTGGTGGCTCAAGGTGATCCAATAGAGAAGAAAGAACCACCAGAAGCAGCTGACCACGAAGTTGTTTTCCTGAAGAAGTTTTTGGATTTGATACAGGATATGACTCCATCTTGGAGATGGAGGTTTTATTTTTTAATCTCCACTTCCTGGCCTATTTGGAACATCACAGTACTTTAGGGACTAATCATAACAATTATTTTATGCAAATTTCTCTACTTGGGTAATAGGATGCATCCAGATTAGAAAGCTGTCAAAATACCCAGATCCATTTGGAGGTATAAATACTACTGGCAAGGGGAAAAAAAGCACAAGTTAAAATAATATTTATACAGATGAGTCTTGATTATTTTACCTTGTTTGCAAAATTTTACTAATGTTTTGGTTTTTAACACGAAGAAAACAAGATTTTAACAGTCTTCTTTCCTCCTCCCCTCTCCAGAGGAGGTGTGAGCCAGAACTGAGGAGGCCAGTTGTAGTTTAGGCTTCCAGTGGTAGGCGACTGTGTCCTCCACTGAGAAGGGGAGAAGGAAGTGAGAATTCCACTCCATCAGTGCTGTGAATTCCAGAGATGTCAGTATTCCTCACATCCAAACACAAGTGTAAGGGCAACTTTCAAACTGGATTTTGGAATTAGATGCCTTTTAAAACTCTATCTGTCACCACGTCCTTTCATTAGGATGGATAATTGAGAGTTGACTGTATTAGGAGAGGGCCCTGTGTCTGCTAGTGCTTTGAGTTCTTTTTGCTGTTCAGCTGGAAGCAGTGCTCGTAAGATTCTGAGCAAGTCTGAAAGCCAGCCATCGCTGGGGGTTAGTGTTGAGCTTCCATATCATGATACTCATAAACACTTTTTAAAGCTGTCCATACCTTGCAATACTCACTTACTGTGCTATTTTTTAAACCTGTCTTATTTGAAACACAATGTTGCCCTTCTGTACTTTCCTAAAATTATATCGTTTTCCTACAGACAGTTCAACTTTCCTTTATGTAGAATACTTTAGGGAAAATACTACCTTGTAAAATAAATGTGATTTTTTTTCTTTTGTACTGGCACAAATCTGGTGTTTTGGCGTTTGGACTGCTCTCCCCCTTCCCCTTTGCAGAGATTCTGTGTGATTTAAATAACAACACAGTATGAACACAACAGACCGAAAGCTTACATTTGAAGAGTGTGAAATATTTATATTGCACTTAATTTGTGCTAGGAAACAAGTAGTTTATATCATTATCTCATTTAGACTTTATGAAAATTTTATGAAGTATGGTTAAGTAATATTATCCATAATATACACCTAAGGTCATTGTTTAATGCTAACTCCGAGAATACTTTGTAGTAAGATTTTTTTGTTAATTACTTTAGGTTTATAGATCAGACTTACACCCGCCCCCAACAGTACTTATTTCTCACACAGTTACGAGCTTTGTGTTCGGTGCACGCATGCCACGTGAGGCAGTCCTGACCACAGGGCCCTGTGGGGTCTTGGGGCACAGCCCCCTCCCTGTTCACCCTGTTCACGATCTAAGCCTCAGGAGGCAAAGCCAGGGACTTCTTTTTTCACTCAGCATACCCAGGAAAGAACAACTTCTGGGATGACTTTTACTTGAATCATGTCACTAGGTATTGCTAAGTAAATTCGTGCCAGTGCTAGTAATAATATCATTGCGAATATTACTGATAATTGCAGCTCAAAGTGACCTTACTGCTTTCTACAAGTAATCTTCAGAGCCGCCCTCCGAGGCAGGTTTCACACACCAAGGGCTCAAGACATGGGTGTTTTTGCCCAAAGCGGCACAGCTCGTGAGTGTGGGAGCCAGGGTGTCACTGCGGCTCCAGGGGCCTTGCTCCCGGCCTGTCTGCATTGCCACCCACATCACCCACCCACTCTCTGCAACCCGGAGCCTGGTGAGTCCCGAGGCTGCTCAGGGACCCTGGGGAGACGGTAGGGGTGTTCCATTCCGTGCCTGCTCTGGGCTCCTCCCCAGCGTTGCAGAAACACTCACCAGTGTCCTTCCTGTTGCCGCCTCTTCTGGGCAACGCTCAGACCTTCCCCAGGGTGCGCAGGCTGACACACACACCCCTTCCTGCAAGCGAGTCAGTGCCGTGATTAGACCCCGGCGCTTCCTCTAGCTTAATCGCACCTTGACTACCGTTCTAAACGCGCTCACTCTCCTTCACAAAGTGACTTCCGAAAAGTGACTTCAGAGCTCATCTACGGTTTGTGCTCTCTGCCATTGTAACTCTTCACATAATTGTATCGCCAAGTTCCAGGGGACATCTCATCATAGCTGCTTCCCAACGCCAGCTGCAGACGCTCTTATCCTTCAGTGAACTTTAATTTAGCATTTTATCCTCATTACAGCTTAACCACTGGAGCCCGGCAATACACTGGTGTCCCCCCAGTTCTGTGCTGGATGGAGGGGTAAGGCAGGACCTTGGGAGTCAGAGTCTCACAGTGGGGTTCAAGGAGGGGCAATGAGACACCAGAAGGGGTTTTTCATGAATTAGGCAGATAGGGGAATTTGATGGAAATACAAGTGAAAAACAAGCAAGGCAAAGTAAATATGCCAAGACAATAATGGTGTTTTTCTGTTTGCTTTTTTTGAACTTTCCTAGTTTTCTAAAGTGAATTGATACTACTCTTAGAATCAGACCTAATGAGGTGCTTTGAAGGTGATGAGGCCCAGGAGACGGAGGCAGGTGAGGTTGACTGCGGGTGTGGACGCGGTGACTGCGAGTCCAGGCAGGGCTCCCAGAACTGAGGAGGAGACTAACGGCCAGACTGGGGGGGGGGGGGGTGCCTGTCCTGTAATGAAACAGCCTCCACTGAGGAGTGACCCCATTGAGGCCCCTAGCTTGGCTAGGAAGTTCTTGGGCCAGTGGAGAGGACTGTTACTATCGCTCCCTGGCCCCAGGATGAGTCAGCTCTGTGTTGGAATTGGAGATGGGAAGGAGTGCAGGAAGTCTGGGTTCTGGTGGGCCATCTTAGCTCCCCCCATGCCGTGACACCTGTGTCAGGCTTTGGATACTTTACTCCAAGGAGTGAGAAGGGTCCCAGTAGGACAGTGACAAGGCACACAGCATTGTGGGTCCAGCAGGGTACCGTGGCATCTGGATGGGCACTTCCCCAGATGTCAGTTGCGCTGCCATACCCAGAAACTGTGGCAACGGCAGGGCAGGACAGTTCAATGAGTTTATGGCTGAAGAAACCAAGCGCTGAGTCCGCTATCAGGTGAGTAAGTTGTACGCAGCAGGTAAGTGGTGGGACCAGAGCGCCAGACACCCACATTCCACTCCAGCCACTGTTACTGCTCCCCTGTTGAGGGCTTGTGGGCAACCCCTGCTCCTGCTTGGGTTGTTCCCTCTCCTGTGTACATCGGAGGCCCCAGGGCTGTTGTGGCACACCCGGGCCCTCCCCGAATTGAGGCCAGCTCTGGCTCCAGGAGGGGCATCGAGCAGCCACAGCTCAATCTCTGGGCATTGCCTGATGTTGCCCTGGCAGCCAAGTTGCTCTGGCTCTGTGTCCGAACGGACTTGATCTGGCCCTGGGTCTGGTCCAAGCCCAAGCCCAAGGTCCAGAGGCTGCTGAGTGTGGTCCTGAGGCTAAGAATTCTCTTGGGACTTGGGCTCTTAGCACTGTGGTTTCTGCTGCTTCCCTCTCCTCCCAGCTCCAGAAGGGTGAGGGCTTTTAGGACAAAACCTTCCCTCAACTGTCGGAGGTCCTCAGTCATCGCCTGCCTCGGACTTGCCTTTACTCCAGGGCCTCGTCCACTCCAGGAGGCTGCAGCGCCCTCATTCAGCCATGAACACCAGGGCGCCTTGGAGCAGGCAGAGGACTGAGTTCCCGCCTGCATATTTGGAATCTTCGGGTGTGAACTGTGATGCCAAATTTCACAAAGTAGTTTTTTACACCTAGGACATCAGTTTATCCGCAGAGTCACTCTTAAGAGGCCACCCTCAGCCAGGTGTCCTTGGGGAGACCTGGTGTCTGGAGGGTGGGCCTTCTGAGGCCTGTGGGATGTGCACAGGGCTCCAAAGAGCCTCTTTTAGCTGGGAATCTAGGATAGCGAGAGGTGACTGCTGTGATTTAGGGGCTGCCTGAGGGAGGACACCAGGGGCTTGGATTTCCCAGGGACCCCAAGGCCTTAAATGCATGTAAGGTCCAAGTAGGTATCTCAAGGTTACCAAGAGGTCAGCATGAACTATAGACAATTTTACTGACTCATGCAGGCATTTATTAAAAAGCTGTTAATTACACTTACCTTGACCTTACAGAATCATTCCCAAAGGGATACATACACATGGTAATAGGCAGTCCAGGAAACAGCCCGAATCCTGGCAGAACCACACAATGGAATACTATTCAGCAATGAGAATAACATGGATAACTCTCACAAGCCTAGCTGAATGTAAGAAACCACTTCAAAAAACTATATATGTACTTTTTTATCTTGAAAAGTTTATTTAGGAAAAAGAGAATAAAGACTCCCAGGTAGATGGTACCTGGGAGGGGCAGAGAGAGCCTACATAGGTACTTTATATGAACTTCAGAATTCAGCAAAACGCTGCTGTCTGAAGTCAGGAGAAGAGCTAACTTGGGGGGCATGATAAACCATCCAGGCTGCTGGTCACATCTCCGTGCTTCGTTTGGGTCCTGCTAATCCCGTGCGTTCACACTGAACCAGCCCAGCTGGCACATATCCTTTGCAACGTTTCCATCTGTAAAGAGTTTACTTAAAGAGAGTGACTTCAAAGATGGCGGCACCTCCTGTTTTAAGCTCTGGGCTCTGCAGGACATGGGAGTGGGCCAAACCCAATCCCGCCCTCAGGTGACGGGGACAGGAAACACCTGTAAGCAAGGTGAGTGGAGCTGGGGAGCTGGGCAGGCTTCTGGATGTGGAGGAGGCTGATGGCAGAAAGAGAGCGAAGGAAGCCCCGCAGAGGAGGAGAGGAGGAGCGCCCTTTGGGAGCTCAGGCGCTGACTGCCTGGGGCCAGGAGGCCCCGTGGGCTCCCAGGAGGACGACACAGCAGGTGGCCTTCCCTGCATCTCTGGGCCTGGCACAGGCATCTGATTCTGGAGCTGCACCTTTGGGGAAACATTTTCAGCAGGCAGGACTGAGTGGAAACATACTGCTTCTAAAAGGATCCCCAAAGCTCTGAATTATTTATTCACAGAAGCATTCATCATTGATGAGGCCCCTGGCGGCTTTCCTCTTCCACAGGCGCCTTTCCTCCCGCTCACCACGTGGGCTCAGGTTGGTGATGTTTCCTTGTAAAGCATCTTCCCCCTCGCCACTTGGACCTCTGCTAGAGAGGGAACAAATTGCTTTGATTGCATTTATTTTGCGGAAGAGCAAACAGCCTCCTCAGCTCACATGTGGGCCATGCTAGAACTCAGCCCGAACTGCAGCCTGGGGCTCTTTACACCTGTCCATCCTGCCTCGCGTGGGGAAGTGGGTGAGTGTCCCGGATGACAGGCACACGCACAGAGAAGGGGTAGAAGAGCTGAAGCTGGGAGCCGAGGGTAGCTGCTTTCAGGTGTACACAGGTGTTACTCCTCCAGTACTTAACCTTTAGCAGCTGCCAAGGAGAAGCAGCGCCGTGAGGGACACTGCTGTGTCTGGCCAAGCAGAATCTACCCCCCCTTGCCTACGGGGCCCTGATATCCTCTCAGAGGATCATTTCTCCCTTCCCCGGGGACAGCACAGTTAACAATGATCAGAGCAGATACCTGCCCTCCCCCAAGGAGCTGAAGGGCTCGAACCTCTGTCTTCCAGATTCTTCCTCCACCATCTATCACAGCCAAAGGCTGGGCATGTGACCTAAGGAAACAGCTGGAGCTCCGCATGGGTTGCAGTGGGGGCGCTCAGAGCTGCTCTTAATTAGTTCCTTGATCCCCCAATTCCCTCATGAGCTCTGTGGCCATGTCAGCAGAACGCCGCTGTTGTTGAGCGAGTCGAGGAATATTTCCATGAGTCTCTGCCCCTAAGGAGCTGCTTTGAAGTGGAACCGACATCAATGCAGAGTAGAACATGTGCTCAGCGCCACAAGGGATGGGGACAAGAGCCCCCAGATGGCAGGGCTGGGGGCCCAGCTCAGGCCTGCCGCGCCCCAGTGCTTGGTGCTGCCCAGCACTCAGCTGGGTCCTCATCTACCGCTAGCCGAGGAGAGGCTCTTCAGATGCAGTTCAGGAAGCCATGACCTGAATAAAAAGCGGCTGTAATTTATTCAGTGTTGTGGCTTCTCAAAGACAAGTGAACTCTTGGGACAGCTAAGATAGGGAAGGGGCTAGAGTTGTTTACTGCCAGTTTTTCAAGAGGGGTTCTGATACCCCGTTAGCAGCCTTGGCTCTTTACAGGGTGAAGGACGATCCCTGAGTTTTGCTTTGAGAATGCTGTAGGGTAAGTGAGTTAATCAGGCTTTCTATGCCACTAGCCTCTGTGGCTGTCACCTGCGGCCTTGATCTTGCTAATGCAGGAGGTGGTTGAGAGCGTGAGCGCGAGGCGCATGCGCCTGATTGTGGCCACCTGGAGAATGTGCGCGTGCGTACGTGCCGGTGTGCACACCTGCGCCTTGAGACTGCTGCAAGTGGTGGGACTACACAAGGGGTGAGACCATGAGATAGAGGAGGAGAAAGAAAATAACGATTCGCTGGGGGCTAAATATCAAGCTCCTTCGGCATTTTAGGCACGTCAAGAAACCTGGTAATCTGGGGCGGTAGCATCGCTGGCTCTGGAATCACAGTTCTGACTTTTAACAGGGTGGTCCCTAGGGAAAGGGGAGGTGCCAGCTTCCCTGCCCCACCCAAGGAAGGGTGGAGCTGAGCAGGGAGGAGGGGAGGCTGGAGACTGAGAAAGACGCAAGCAGGAGGGGAGCTGGAAGGAGACATGGAGGAGGCACATGGAGCAGAGAGACGTGAAGAAGCTGCGCTTGCTTCTTGGTCCTGGACTGGCTGGAACAGATGTGGGTGAGAGACCCGTGGGGAGGTGAACAATGGCAGCTTCTATCTTGATTTTGCTCTTTTCCTTCTACACTTGTCTGGCTGTTTCTGACCCTTTTCTATGGGGACCACCGTGTTACAAGTTCACATCCCCACCCTGCCAGTCCTTGAGTGTGTTAGCTTGCTAATTTATCACAACGGCCTTGGCTTTCCCGTCTGTGAAACGCGCTTTTTAGACTGTCTCCTAACACTGCTGTAGGGTAAATGGGAACGTTCTCAGGCTTTTCTGCCCTCCCACCATTGGTGTGATGATGGACACCTGCGGTGCTGCACGCGTGCCTGAGTGAGCATGCGCAAGTGAGCACACCTGGGTCGAGGCATGGGGCTTATAAGGGTGGCATCACGAGGATGCCAGCAGAAGACAGGCAGAGAGAAGAGACTAGAGAAAGAGAAGCAGCAGCAGTAGTAGCAGAGGCACTAGGGGCTAGAGAGCCCAGAGAGTGAAGATGCGCCGGGGGCTGGGAGGCCTGCCAGCCTCCTGGCCCCCAGGTACCCCTGCCTGCCGTGTACCTGGTCGCCTCTGATACAGTGAAGCAATAAGTCTGAAAAAGTCACTGAGGGCCCCAGGACTCCTCCTTGACCCGTCTGCCGGAATCATTGAGAACTTGCTCTGTGCCTTGCTGGCACCACAACTGCAGAGGGCCTCTCCAATGCCAGCAGGCACAGGGCAAGTTCACTGTCAGTTGCTCGAGACTATCTCCTAACACTGCAGAGGGCACCTCCAGTGCCAGCAGGCACAGGGCAGGGTCACTGTTGGTTCAGGCAGACAGATAAAGGAGCGTCCAGGAGCCCTTGGTGGAGTTTCTGAGCTTTAATGCTCTCAGGGAGCCAGGCACACAGCACACTGGGCAGCGAGGCTGGCAGGCTGGGGTGGGGGCAGGGGCTGGGAGCAGGCAGGCAACAGCCTCCCAGCCCACCGCGAATCCTGCCTCTTTCTCTTGCTCTCTCTGGCATTCTTTCGTGGTCTGGCCTTCTCTGTAGTCACCCGTCCTCTCTCAGCTGGCTGTCTGAGTGATGCTATCTTTAGTGCCCTGGCCTCTGGGCTCAGGTGTGCTGAATTACGCATGCGTGCCCGCCCATACGCCAGGTGTTCAGAGTCAGGCAAGCGTGCCTGCTCCCAAGCGCCTGCTGCATTGGCACAATCTAGGCCGCAGGTGACAGCCAGAGGCTAGTGATGCCCAAAGCCTGACCACTCACCCTACAGCATCCAGTTGGGGATCACACTTGATGTGTAAGCACTTCCCCCAACTTGAGGCCCTTCCATCTCCATCGGGAGCAGCCTGTGTAGCCAGGTCTTTGGAGCTAACGTTTCTGAGGTGTTGGCCACACACCTGCCAAGTACTGAAGGTCCTGGTCTTCACAGTGGTTTCATTTTATTAAGAAAGTAAAGCTTTGAGATAAATGATGTGTCTTGCACAGGATCACAGTTCGTCAGCTGCAGAAATGGTCTGTTTTCTACTCGAAGTTAACCTATCCGCATTTAGTGGGTACACCTGTTCCCTGAGCATGAGCAGTCCCGAGGACCGATGGCGCCCGTGTCACTGATGGACCGGGGCTGAGCCTGTGAGGCGGGACCTGTCTGTGTGGGGACCACCCAGGCTTGCTGGCTCAATGCCGCACAAGGTCCCAGGGCCCCACAGCGTGAGCCTCCTGCTCTGGCAGCCCACCCCCATCGCACGGGCATGGGGTGTGCGAACAGCCCGGGTGGCGCTGCATGGCCGAGTCGAGGCAGGTGGCCACGCTCAGCCTCCGTCTCTGAGCTAGTGGAACTGAACCGCCGCAGCAAGGGTTCTGAATGTGTGGATGGTTTGTAAGACTTGGTGGGCTCAGAGGCAGCCAGCAGGTCTGCAGAACGTGAACAGGCATTTATTGTGAGAAAGGGCAAAGCTTGCACTCTAACAGGTTTTAACAAAAACATCAAGAGGGAGAAGCCTGCACCCCACAGGTCCTTCGCTCCCAGGCAGGTCTGGTCGGCCTCTGCTGGCAGCAGCAGGTGAAGCAGCTCCCCGTGCCAGCCAGCCGGAGGGGGTGGGGCAGGACAGACTCAGTGCCATCTGTGTGACCTCCATTGTTCTCTAGGCTTCAGGAAAGAACGGAAAAAGTCCCAATAGGCAAAATATATTTTCTTAAAAAGCTGGACGAGGCATGTGACATTCCTCTGCTTAATAAGCAAAACCAAAACAACCAGTCTGGTGAAGTGTGACGTCACGGAGGAGACAGAGTGTCTCCCTGGGGATGGTGCTGTGGAGACAGCCCTGTGCACAGACGTCCATGGACTGCTCAGTGGGGGGTGGGGGGGACAAGCCAGCTGCAAGGGGTAACCCCAGTTGCCCTGGGATCAACTCTGGTCCCCTGGATCAGGCTCCAGGGGGCGTCAATCCTCAGTCACAGGCGGGGGAATGAGCTGCAGCTGGAAGTTCTCATTCTGGAAGATGCTGTTGAAAGCAGGGCCACTCTGGGAGCCACTGCATGGCCTGTAGCCGTCGCTGCTGCGGTTCTGGGAGAGTTCTGTAAGGAGAGCCAGCTGCAAAAGAGGGCGCACAATCAGCAGGCTGTGAGTGCGAAAGAAGCTGTGGGGGCTCTGGGAGGGGGCGTGGGCCGGAGGTGGAGAATCCTGAGCTCCCCTGCCTGGAATACAGGACCAGGGCAGCACTGTGAAAAGGAGCATGAGAACTAGTCTGGAACCAGGTTCCCGTATCTCGGAAGTGAGCAGTGTGGCTTTGGGCAAGCCCCGTGTACCCTTCAGGGCCTGGATGTCTCCTGCAGTGACGAGGTGGGCCTGGGCACCAAGCGTCTAGCAGACAGTGCTGCTCTGGCATGGAAAGCTGCCTGACCAGGCCCTGCAGCTGCGTGTTCCTTCTCCAGCTGGAGTGCACCACCCTGTTGCCACCTTTCTCCCCCTGTTCCCCACTCTCTGCTCATCTCAGCGCACAGAAAGTTGGGAACACTGGCTCAAGAGTGTTAAGCAGCAGAACTTTCTTAGAAGAGGCCCTTGAAGCTTGGCTAAAGACTGGGAAGACATTCAAGAGGGAATGCCATCTTCCCTCTGGGCTGCCAAGCAACCAGCAAGTGTTTGCCTAAGAATGGGGAATGGCAGAAGGCAGCCGGGCACAGAAGCCGAGCACATGAGCAATCTGCAAGCTCGAGATAAGCCCAGGGAACATGTCTGGGCCGGCTGGAATTTAGGGTGATGTGGGGCGTAGAGCAGACTTGGGACTCCAGCTGCAGGTGATGGGGATCCAGGAAGGTGTTCTAGGCAGAGGGATGAGACACTGGGTTTGGAAAGAACATTCAGGCAGCAGCGTGGGTAAGGGCCAGAGGCACTGCAGTGCCCTCCTGACAGACTGGAGGGGAAGGGGAGAAACACAAACCCGGGGAGCAGAGGGGATGCCACGCGATCTCCGCTGAGACTGGGTGGAGAGGAAGGGGTGGACTGCCAGGTGTCTGCTCTGGGGGACTGGATGAGCCCGGGTGCCCCCCTTGGCACTAGGTGAGGAAGAAGCGGAGGGGACAGTTGGCGAGCACACTGCTGACGTGACTGTGGGCACCCAGACTGCTGTCCCGGCCTCACTGCTAGCCGCCGTCCAACTGTCCCCTCTTCTACAGTTACGGTTTCAGTCCATGGCCCCTTAGAGTAAAACCAACTTCCCCACTTAGGGTGGTCATGAGCCTAAGGCCAGGGCAATGGAGTAAGTGGATTAATACGCATTTCTAGGAACGGTCCTTAAAAAGAGAAGTTCATCTTTTTCCTACACCTTGCTAGCTGGAGAGTAGGTGTGATGGTTGAACCATGTGAGGATAAGCCATTTTTTGAGGATGGCAGAGCCATAAAATAAACCTGGAAAGAGGTTTGAGGAAGGCGCCCTGGACTACCTGCATTTACACATCATGTTGGTAAAGCCACTCTATTTTGGCATCTGTCTTTCACGGTCAAAATAAATGGGAAAAACAATGAAGCTGTCAAACACAGCCTGGGACTTAGGGTTTGGGCAGTCATCAGTAAAACAAAGGTCTCCCGGATGAGGGATTAGGCTTATGCTCGCTCTCTGGAGGCAGTACACAAATGCCCTCTGGGTCCTCACAGCAGATGGAAGATATTTTCCCCCTTCTCTGTGTGCTTTGCCAAATCTGAGCACTCCCTGGGGCAGGGTTCCACATGGCCGTCACAGGGAAGCCAGGGCGCTTTCTTGGCTGAGAGGGGGCTGGAGAGAGGATTTGAGGTCAGCGTTTCCGAAACAGTAATTATAAACAGGGAAATACAAACTTAGCCGAACAAACATTACCCTGGAACTTCCTCGGTAGAGACGACAAAGCTGATCAAACGCTTGGATTTGCTGTGGATCCAGGACAGGTTCTGAGGTTGCCTGAGAAATGAAAAAATGAGGTAACAACCACGAGTGGCCTCTGAACTTGGCCAACAGTGAAACCGGACGTGGCGCTTCTTTCAGTCCTCTGAAGAAAATCCTTGCTACCAGCAACCAGTGAGAGGTATTTTACTGAACATTACTAGAAACAGCTTGTCTCTAAAGTCCCCTGGTTTCTGTCCCAGGTGACCTCTGTGGATCTCTTCCCTAGTGTGTGCTCTGAAATTTTCATACATTTGATCTCCCTCTTTGAGACCTTCACTTTGTAGAGCAACTGAGCTCCACCCAGTCGTGGCCTGCATACCCACCACTGAACACGGCCAGCGAAGACGCCCCTTTCTGTGGTAGTGGGGGACGCATTATCAGCGAAAAGCCACGTCACTTGCCCAGCTCAGACAGCCGGTAGCCACCATGGATGGCAGGTTAGTCTACTGCTTTTCGGAACAAGTAAAATCTCACTTCTAGAACAGTCCTGCTCTGCATCTGCCAGCTGTGGTTATCTCAGTGCAGCTGATTCAGTTTGACCCAAGAAAGAAAGGGGACCTTGGGGGAGGCAGCTGTAGGCTCTGTTTGGAGTCAGAGGTGACGGGGATACCAGCTCTGGCAAGAACCTGCTATGTGACCTCAGGCAAGTTACTTCCTGAGCTCCAGATGCCTCATCTGTGAGAGGAAGATGCTTCGCCTGTGAGGTTGTAAGACTTACATGAGATGAGACACATACTGCGAGTGTCTTCAACTTGCTGGCTTTTACTACTATAATACTTCCATGTCTAGATCTAATACTAATAAAAATTGTATCTTTCTTTGTTCTGCCGCTCTGTATTATGAATCCTGTTGGTATAAAGAAAGGATCATTAAAGACAAACGAGTAAGAAGGGCTTAAATGATGAGGGGATGGGTGCTGATTTTTCTGTGGGCTGAGTGAGGGCTGTGGGATTGAAGGGAGCTACAAAATGGCCTGAAGACAAGCCCTGTTTACAGGAGAGTCTTCATGGCAACAGCCAAGTGTCTAGAAAGTTCGGGGACAGAGTTGACATAATGCATGAGCAGGGGAGTGTAGAGGAAATACCACCACTAAGACTAGTTAGCACGTATGGAGCATTTACAAAATGCCAAGCCCTGTGTGCTAGTGTTTTCCATGGATGATCTCGAATCCTCAAAACCATTTTATGAGAAAAGTACTGGCACGCCCAAATTTTTTCCCTAGGTAGAGTTTGAACTATAATTTATAATGTACTGTATACAGAAATCTTAAGTGGTTGTGTAAATTTAATTTCTTCCAGGTAGGACGCTTTCTTTTTCTCAAAATTTTTACTACCCTTAGAGGAAAAAACCCTCCTAAGAACTAAGAAATGGAAACGACCACTACACTTGAAATAAATCATGTTACCTTAGTGTGAAATTAATTCTAAGCTTCATCTACTAAGTAGATTGGAAGGATCTGCAATAAGAGCCGGACAGCAGCTGGCAGAGAGAGGGGCGCTAACCTCTCCTGGGCTGCTGGCATCCCGTGGTGGTGCCCCCCAAATGTCAGGGCTTCAGGGACCAACCCAGGGCACTGCTGCTTTATCCTTCCTGCCTCTCGGTGATGTGTGGCTGAGGATGAGGACAGATGGTTGGGAATCCCGAGCAGGGCAGCGTGAGCCAAACAGAAGCCAGAAGGAGAGGAGGGTGCCCGCAGGGTGCTGCCGCCACTCTGACAGACTCCCGGCTCCGGTCTGTCGTGAACATGGAGCCGCGTTTTCTACTGTGGGACTGTTTAAATTTGTTTTGCTGCTTAGATTTTTTTCCCCCCTCAATATAATTTGGTAGGAAAAATGATCATATCCTGGGGAGTGTCATGCTTTCCGATGGATAGTTAAACAGACAAGTTCCAAGCTACACATGCTCTGAAGGTTTGATTAATACTATAAATCTAGCTCAAAAAGAGCAGAGTGGAAAAAACACAGACACTTAACAACAGAGACGTGGTCTTGCCACCTGACGCTCCTGGTGCTTTTAGTTCTACTGGCATGAACCGGGGGGCAGGTGGGTAGGGACAAGGGTGCTACACGCCTTTTACTAGAACGCAAAGCCCTGGCTTTGGGGGGCGCCCACCTCCGCAGTCCGAACGACAGGGAGCAGCCCTCCTGGTCTCACCTTTGCTCACTGTCTGGTTACTCTGTGACGAGGTCTAACCAGAGGGTCCAAACAGAAGCCAGTCAGGCACGGACTGGGTACAGTGGCCCTGGGCGTTGGGTGTGTAAATGAGGTTAATTAAAAAACGAAGTGTATCTTAATTGTTATTATTATTAGTGTTCTTATTTCTTTCCTTGATCCTTATTTGGTTCCCTTATATTCCTCCTAGGGGAGGAACCATCTGGTATTTTTCTTTTGCCCTCTGACTTATTTCGCTGAGCATAATCCCTTCCAGTTCCATCCATGTTCCTATGAATGCGTCACAATTGATGTCTAATATATATAAATTAAAGGGAAAAAAATAATAGACTAGGAAAAAACAACAACAACAACAAAGTGTAAAGGCCCAGGTGGCAAATGATAAATCAGCAAAAGCAAGAAAAGATTTCACCTTACAGAGGTACTTTTATAAAACCTCTGCCTTACCTGCACCCCTATGTTTATAGCAGCACTCTTTACAATAGGTAAGACCTGGAAACAACCTAAATTCCCAAAAACACATGAGTGGATCGGGAAGCTGTGGTACATGTGCACGATGGAATACTACTCAGCAATCAAAAATGAAAAACTAGACGCATTCATAGGAATATGGATGGAACTGGAAGGGATTATGCTCAGCGAAATAAGTCAGAAGGCAAAAGAAAAATATCAGATGGTACCTCCCCTAGGAGGAATATAAGGGAACCAAATAAGGATCAAGGAAAGGAATAAGAACAACAATAATAATAATAATAGACAAAAAAACAAAAATGAAAAGACAAGGACAAACTGGGGACACTTGGTGGGGAGGGTTGAGGGAAGACGGGAGCACGGGGACTGAGGTGATGGTGCACTGGTGATATGGTGATGGGGAATACATGGGGATTACAATTGATGTCAAATATATATAAATAAAAAAATAAAATCTCAGCCTTGAAGGGATATCATTAAAAAATTCTCATGAAATATACTACAGTTCTTATCATAAAAATGCAAATGGGGGCCTCCCTGGTGGCGCAGTGGGTTAAGCAACACACTATGAAGCAAACCGCAGCCACTGCAGCACGAGTTCGATCCCTGCTGCCGGCCGGGAAGGGGACCCACATGGCGCAGCAGACCTCTCCTCCCTGGCCCGCTGCTCCCCTCAGCAGTGTGTTTCAGTCAGTCTGCCTGTTCTGCCCCCTGCTCTGTCTGGTGCATTCTCTCACCTCCCCACACCTCTGGCCTGTACCCTAGCTCTTGTATGCATAAATAAATACATCTTTAAAAAAATGCAAACGTATAGGCCACTTATGACCCCGCACTGAGAAGAGCTGTGCTGGACACTGCAGACTTATCACCACGTTTTCTGTTTAGCTTTGACCACTAGAGAAATCGATGGTGAGCTGCAGAAAACCAGCAACTGCACAGGACTTGGTGGAAAATATTTGTGTTATGACCATTTTTGGTATAATTTTCCAGATGTACAGGTTTTAGCAATCTAGATTTCCTCATTTATTCCATCCTATTGGATGTATTTTGGAGACTAACTTAGATCCCTTTGGGAAAGTGAAGGTCATGATAGATAAGTAGAAAACACTGCAGTTAAAAATAGAATCATGCTTTCACCCTCTCCCCCCTCCCCCTGGGAACACTACACAAGAGTCTATTCTAGGTGCAAAATAAATGGCATAGCTCCCGGGAGTTTGCTCACTGAGTCAGAAAGTAGAGAAGACTCAAATGGTGGTCTAACCCATGTTTTCTGATCCAGCACGTCTCAAATTTTCATAGACATCAGAACCACAGGGAGATCTTGCCTGATACCCATTCTGGTTTGTAGGCCCGGGGTGGGGGTGTAAGACTCTGCAGACTTCTGTCCTCATGGGGTTCTAGTGGTGACCAGACATTTGGGTTATGGGTGTTTCAACTGTGCCAAACAACCAAACAATTAGCCTTTCCTATTTTGAACCTTATAGAATTGGAAGCCCTAAAATTATCTTGCCAAAAAACCAGACAGGACTGTATAAGGAACAGAGGTTAGGAGAACAGCCCAATGTGAATAAAAATTTACAATCCAGTAAGGATCATAACCAGAGCTTCTACCTTGTAAACCCCAGTTTTTCTGCTGGGGCCAAACCTGGAGTGAGAAATGCGCATGTGCACACACACACACACACACACACACGAGCAGGCCCATAATTTCAAGCCCGGTGATGCCCAGATGAGTACAAGGTTGGCTTGTCATGATCTTGTTCCTCTCCTAGGCCCTCGCTCTCCTTGGAGAAACCAAGAGAAGGGGTTTTCCAAATACGACATCCTTCAGAATTTGAGAAGTACGTGTAAAATACTGGAGATGACAGGTCCTTTTTTAACACACAGCACCACAATGGGCAACCAGAGGCAACTACGGAGCTGGATTGCCCTTGGCCCTCTGGAGGCAAAGCCCCTGCAGGATAGAGATGGCCTCTCTGCGGCTGGGTCTCACTGCCATGTGAGGTGGAGAGTGCCTCACAGATGTGCTAGGAACCACTGGATGTGTCCGTCTTAAAACCCTTCTTTGAATAACAGTATTTTTAAGAAGCAAACATTCAGGAATGACTAATAAATCACTGAGGTAAGGATTTCTAGACTCTTTTCAGGTTCTTCAGGCTTGAAAAGTGGGGTGAGGTGAGAATGAGGGGAAGAATGGGCAGGCAGCTTGTCCACAGGGGGCCCATTTAGCTGGTCACCGCCACACCTCAGGAACTGGTCTGGGTGGATGGCTCAACAGTATTTCTAGAGCCTCTCCTACTAGATTAAGTGCAGGTACAATGGTGAATAAAATCAGGAGGCGTTTAGTGTCTCACGCATTCTGGGACATTAAAGCCACCCCCCGTGCACCCCCCTCCCAAATAAAAAAAGATTTCATCTTTTCCAGCACGGATAAGCAAAGCTTGAGAGGTTAGTGAGGTCTAATGACTATATATTGCCTCTCTGCCAGGGCAGGCCTTGTCTGAAATATGCTCACGTTATTTATGATAAACCATCAAAATGTCCCTGAAAGTACGCTTCTCATGCAGCTTACTGTGGGGCACAACGCGTGACAAGAGCCTCAGCCCTGGCCCCTCCAGCACGCCTCTCTGAGAGCCTGTCCTTCAGCAGCCCAGCTTCAGCACTGCACTGCTGTGCTCACTGGGCAGCGTCCCCGCGAGACCGTGGCCAGCTTGAGTATCGGCACCGTCTCTTACTCATCCTCCTACCCCCAATGCTCTACACCCAACAAATGTTCAAAACACAGTCGTGTGGAATCACTGGCATTTGCCTATTTTCAACATCTTGGACTTTGTAAAGATTCTTCGTGCTTACTGGCACATTCTCCCTCTCACTGAAAATATTCTGCTTTATTTTGGGGACAGGTTTATTTTTTAAATGTCAGAAGACATAAGTATCAACTTCCTTAAGAAGGAAGGAAGGTTTACCAAATGGGTGGAACCTGTGGTCACTGGCCTCCTTCTGTGGTTGCCCTGGCTGTGGCGACAGAGCCCTCGGCGTGACAGAGCCTGCAGGGGGCAGGGCAGGGCATGCTTCCCCAGAGCCTCAACACTGCAAGGCTGCTGGGAACACTGGGCTCCAGCCCTCGCTCACCTGCCCGAGGCCAGGCCCTGGCTTCACAAGTCACTAGCACTGCGATCTGAGGCACATTATGCGCTCTCTGAGCTAGGTGTGGTCCTCTGGGCTGGGTGATGCAGGGACAGTACAATAGCTGTGTCACATGAAGTGACTAGAAGACGAAGGTGGTCATGTAGGTGAAGGACACAGTGACTGCACAGGACTCTGAGTTCTCCTTCAGTGTCATGAACTGAACTCACAGGCACCGCACACAGAGCCAGTGTGGCCGGGGCACTGGACACGTGCAACTTGTCCTGCTGCAGCTACCGAGACAAAGAAAGGAGGCGTCAGAGCACAGCGCAGACGAAGCCTGCAGGGCAACGCATGGGTGAGCGCTGCAGGAGCGCACGAGTGAGGGGGCACAAGAGGGAAAGCTTTCAGAAATGGGGGTTCTCTGAGGAGAGGCTCTTTCTCCTGCTTGCTGGTAGCCAGTGCTGTGCTCGGCGCAGAGCAGCTGAGAAACATCTGCTGGCCACGAGGGTGACGGGTGTGAGGGTGAACAAGCATATTTTCTATTCCTTTCATGCTCACTGGGCCTTTCATAAACCCTCTGCAATGCAGCAAGAACACAGGGCATGGTTCCTGACAGACTTGGGCTCCATCTGGATTCTGTGACCACTAGCTCAGTGGCCTTGGCCAACTTATTTAGCTTCTCCCAGAATCAGTTTCTTTATCTGTAAAACCCTACTCTGCAGAACTGTGAGCATCAGCCATGAGATATGGGCCAGTGCCCATGTGATGTTCAATGAGTGGCAGCGATCACAGTGACTGTGTTATCTACGCTCCTCGGAGAACGTCCAGAAGAACCAACGATGGGCTGAGGTCAGAAACCTGAGCTCCAGTCCCGTCACAGCTCCCTGTATAACCCGTGCAAGTCTCACTGCCACTCTGTGTCTATGTTCTGATTCATCAAAGGGCAGTGCTCTCTTGGCACACTCTATATGCGTGTGGGCAAGATGTGAGCACCGTGAGATAACTGGCATTTGGGGCATGGATGCTTCAAGTAAGATAGTGATGTTTACTGCAGCCAATCAGGGCTTTTATTGTTCCATCAGAAGCAAACTAGGGCAACCAAGTAGGCAACCGACTAGGGGCACTGTCACAAAGACCCGTGACAGCCCTGAAGAGAAAAAACAGATTCAATCTAAGATGCCGCACAAAGAAACTGATTTGACAAATCAGTCCATGCACAAAATAAAAGTGGGAACAACAAAATTTGAACACAATAAAATGCCCTTCCCGTATTCTCAGACCATCAAGCACATCAGCATAGAATTGATTAGGAGTGATTTTCCAATTGGAAGAGGAAAAATTTGATACTATCTGCTGAAGCAAATTTCTTTCTTCCCATGTAATGAAGTCCAGTGATAAGAGCTGAAAATTAAACTGCAGCTGAACATTAGGGGAAGTAACAGTGACAGCCCTGGAAATGACCTTGTAACACTCAGCATTAAAGTAAATCCGGTGGAAAATGAGGTCCTGGTGGTCTCGGAGAGCCCCAGGGACACGGACGTCAGGCTAACACAGCGCGCCAGCACGTTTCAAAGCTCAGCGACTCACAGATGAGGTGGAAGTGAGAGCTGTAATTACATCTGCTGGAAGGGAGAAGACAAACCAGGGCTTTCAGAAGCCACAGACCTCCTAATAGCACCTCAAGTTTCGACCTGAGAAAACCACCCTGACCTGCTGCCACCCTGAAGGCCGGGTTCTGAGGAGCGGGACAGTCATCACCCCAGGGACCCTTCCGAATCCCATCGAGACAGGGACACCGACACGCAGGGCTAAGTGCCGCTTGTTCACTTCTTACTCTACAATAAATTAGGTCCTGAAACCAAAATCCCACACTTCTTCATTTCTTGTCTTCCCCTACTAACAAGGAGAAGGTTTGTCAGATATGGGATAGAGACGTGGTGAAATTCTGTGACCTGATGAGATTTTCTTTCCTGTACTCTAGGAGCTTTCTGCTGGCAATTTTATAATTTGCCTTTTGGGATGGTGGAGGAAGATGAGGGGCATGGTTTGTCCTTGGCTTTAAAAATTTTCTAGATTTTGTTACAGATCTCAGTCAGACTTTTGCCACCACCTAAGCTGTTTCAAACTAGAGGTCCTTAATATTTAACACTTTTGCCTAAAATAAAACCTTGGCTCCAGAGTGAAGTCACATTTCCTTCCCGCCTGTAAATAGAAAAACACCCTTTCTAAAATCCTCCACGCCCACAGCAATCCCCCACAACAATTTGTTCTTAGAGGACCTGACCTCACAAGGCTATTGTGGGGGGAGCAGAGAAGAGGAAGAAGCAGGGGGAGTGGAGAAGATGGAGAAGCAAGGGGAGTAAAATGGAAAACACACATTTTCTGTCATTTGTTTAGTCTTATTATAGTTACTTTCATATTTAGTGTATTAGCTCAGTGAATTAGAATTTACTTTCCGTGGGCCCTCCCTGGTGGCGCAGTGGGTTAAGCACCGCACTGTGGGGCAAACCGCAGCCACTGCAGCACGAGTTCAATCCCTGCTGCCGGCCAGGGCGGGGACCCACATGGCACAGCAGACCTCTCCTGCCTCGCCAGCTACTCCCTTCAGCAGTATGCTTCAGTCCATCTGCCTGTTCTGCTCCCCACTCTGTCTCTGGTGGATCTTCTCACCCCCCACACCTCTGGTCTGTACCCCAGTGCTTGTATGCATAAATAAATAAAATCTTTAAAAAAAAAAAAGAGAATTTACTCTCCGTAATTCACATTGAGAAAACTGAGGTTCAGACATCTTTGACAATTTTTAAGAGACACGGTGGTTCCTGATAATAGGCCTAATTCCAAAGCTTAACATACCATTCTTGTGGCCAATGGAAGGTGCAGTGAACATGTAAAGTATTATGAGCTTCCATAGGTAACCTGGGCTGCCCAGCGTGCTAGGAGGTTGAATACACACCTGCGGAAGTACCCTGTGAGGATCTGTGGGAGAAGGTACACCCGTACATTTAGAGCCACATAAATGCCACGTCATTATATTAAGGAAAACAAGTTTTTGTTCACTCTGTCCCATAAAGAAGTGATCCCAAATTGGTTTAACGTCTCTGATACCTGGACACCACACTTGCCTTTGCTTGGCTACTCCTCGCCTCATTTGGCTGCAATGACTATGGGAGACACTGTAGTGGTAAAAACTGATGCTATGAAGCTTTAAAAATTGAAACAAAACAAAACAAAAAACTAGTCAGGCTCTGTTGTTCACAAAATATCCTTTGAACTTTTAGATAACTAGTGTAGTTCCTTGGCCAAATTCATTAAAGTTTATCTATTATCTTGACAGGGATAGTAATGATGTTGAAGATGATGATAATGATGATGATTACAAAGGGTTGGCCATCTTGTTATAACTACCTCCTGAGCATGGGAAGCTCAAACTCTCAAACAGATTAAAAAAAAAAAAAGGCTGTACATTGTCACTGCCCATGTAATGAAAGTGTTCTCTGTAATTTATAGTATTATGCCCAGATGTCAGGACATAGACTAGGGTCAGAACCACTATCAAGAGAAATGAAATAGAGAATAGTGGGAAATGAGATGGATGACAGCAAAATTGGAGCCCCTAACCTCTTTCCTTCCTGAAGGCTCTGTCCTTAGATTCTTGCTGCATGGTATATGTGATCACTTCCTTCTTGCCTTTTTTTTTTTTTTTTTTTTTTTGCTAATAAGGGAAGATCTAAAACACATCCAGAAAGATTTATTTTTATGAAAAGCAGAGTTAGAAAGTTTCTTAGTGAAGTGGTATTTTTCTAATGTTAAATCATAAACTACCTTTTATACTATTGGCCAAATGGTTGCCTTATTAAAAAAAATCAAAATAGGGAAAGCATTCACTTTATATATGTACTTAAGGTTTACTACTCTTTGATTATCTGATTGTTGCCTACTTAAGAGAAAAGTCAAACAATTATCTTGATGGATAATGCTGTGGGGTAGCAATTAAGACAAAGTGCTCCTCTGAGGGCAGGTTCTTTAATGATTTTCTACCATGTCATGATTCCCACAGCATTTTCAGTTCCAGTATTCCTGCCCACCTTCGATAGACCTAAAAATGATTACCTGATAACAAGAGAAATACAGAATCAACTGGAAAAGTCCATCTAACCCTGAAATCAGCAAAACCCAGTCTAACAATGCTATTTACAGACCAAAAGAGCAGTAATGCCACGCAGTTGCACTCTAGTTGTTTTAGATACCTATTTGAAAATCGAGAAAAGCTGTTGGACCATTTTTCTTTGTACCTCTTGGTTCTAGTGAGGTAAAGGGCGGGAAGTGAAGTGGGAAGAGAGAAACAATGAAATTAATATAGTAAGATATTGTTTATTGTAATTTCAAAATCTAGAAATTTCAAAATCCTGCCATTTGTAATAGCACTGGGCTGGACTAGTTTTTCCATTCTGTGTAAATATGAGTGGTGAATATATATATATTACAGATGCTTCCATACTTTGGACACATGGCAGAGCAGGTCTGTAGTCCTTGACAGAAGGAAGACACACAGAGAGAGTCTGATTTTCCTGGAGACAATTTTGGACTGTGGCGCAGGCAGCACAAACAGTATATGGCAGACTTGCTGAGATGAAGAATCAGAAATATGACTTTGGAGGGACAGTGTGTTGAGCCTGATGAAGGGAGAGTTATGTTGTGAAAAATCTCTAGGAATCTCTACAGGGGTTCCCTTTAGTTTTTGAAAGGCCAAATACTTAGCTGCAATGCAGGCAAGACTTCAAAGGTCTGGCAGAGAATAGTTGCTGAGAAGCTGTGAGATATAACTCTGGAGGCTTCAGAGAGTGAAAGACATGAGAATACTAACCAGTCAGAGTCGAAAGACCTTGACAAACACCATAGGCATTCAATGAGACCACAAAAGCATGTATTAGGGCTAAGGATATTCTGGACTGGTCCTAACAAAGCTATAAATACATTTCGATAATATTTGGCTGATTAACAATAAATACTATGTTAGAATAAATCTCAAAGTCTCTAAAGGATGACACCTAAATCCAACAGTTCAACAACATAGAGATGGGTTAGCAGACAAAGAATTTAAAACATTAATTTTATAATTATGTTTAATGATTTAAAGAAAAGAATCAATCTACCAACTGAATACCTGAAGAATCCCCACTAGAGAAATGGAAAATGTAAGAAGAACTAAATGGTAAGAGGTAGAAAATGAACCTATAGCATTGTAAAGTTCCTATATTTTATGCTTAGTAAAATATTAACTCTAATCAGACTGTTGTAAGGTAAACATACATTTCATAATTCCTAGAACTACCACTGAAAAAAATGAAACAAAGAGATAGGCTTAAAAAGCAATATAAGAATAAAAATAAACATCTTAAAATATTCAAATGACCCCTAACAGAACAGGGAAGAAGAAACAGGAGTGAAATACAGGTAAGTAGGGAAGAAAGTGAAGTGGCAGAGAAATCTAAATGCTACATTATATTTTTATAGATTAAACTCTTCAGTTGAAAGGCAAACATTATCAAACTGGATTTATTTTTTCAGACTGGATTTAAAAGGCAGGCTCAATTACACACTGTTTTCAAGGAATATACTTTAACTATAAAGACAAAAATAAACTGAAGAAAAAAATATATAATCAAAACAAAGCCTGAATGTTTATGTGAATAAATAATAGACTTTGATGTAAGGACTAGAGGCTAAGAGGAACATTTCAAATGATAATGATATACATACCAGGAATATATACAATACTTAATCTATATGTGCCAAACAGTGCAGCTTCAGATTGAACCAAGGAATGATAGAACCAAAGGAGACAGGCAAGTCAACAATCACAGTTGGAAAATTTTTTACCTCCCTCTCTCAGTTGTTAATACAATAACTAGATAAAAAATTAGTAATCATACAGATCTTCCTTCACTTAATGGACACTGTATAAAAAGAATTACATCCGACAACTGAAGGTTATATTTGTTTTTATGTGCACAAATAATGTTCACTTAGACAGTAGCTGCCTATAAAAATTCTCAATGACTTTCTAAAGATTTATATCTCACAGAATATGCTATCTTATCACAGCATTATTAAATTAGAAATCCAACACAATCTAGAGAATTTATCAAATGTTTGGAAATGAAAACAATATACATTTAAATAACTAGTAAGAGAAGGAAGAAACCACAAAATATATTAGAAAATACTTCATGGTTATAGTAATGAAAATATTTGTGGTATACAAATTTGTGGGATGCAGTTAAAGCAGTGCTTAGAAATCTATAGCTTAAAATTTTTGTATTATATAAGAAGAAAGGTTTAACATTTATGATCTAAGTTTTCACCTTAAGATGTTAGAAAAAGAAAAGCAAATTAAACCCAAATAGAATGAAAACAAAAATAACTAAATGGAATTATGATATAGGCCAGATATAAAAAAAAATCACTGAATGATCTTGAAAGCAGGTTTGATAATGCAGAAGAAATGGTTAATTTGAAGACAGGACAACAGAAACTATTCAAATGAAAGCAGAGAGAGAAAATACAGGCATGCATCACTTAATGATGTCTTATTCAACAGTGACAGTCCCAATGTGGTATACAATACGGTCTAGGTATAGTAGGCTATACTATCTAGGTTTATGTAATTATACTCAAGACATTTATACAATGACAAAACTACCCAAGGATGCAGAACTTATGCCAATTATGTGATACATGACTATGTGGTAAAAATAATGAAAAAGCCTCAGTCATCTGTGGAACAACATTAAACTGTTTAAGACAAATGGTATCTAGAGGTCCAGGAAAGAGACTGAGACAGAAAATACATTTCAAGAAATAATGGCTGAAAGTTTTCCAAATTTGATGAAAGCCATAAACATTTACATCCAAAAACTCTTAATGAACCTTAAGAAAAATAAAGAAAACCACATGTAAATGCATCACTACTGAACCAAAGATAAAACATTTGAAAGAAGCCAGAGGGAAAAAAGTATTATATACAAGGTATTATTTGTTGCCTACCCTGGAAAGGAAACTCCGACATGGAGACATATATGCCAGAAGTTATTGGTGAGTGCTTGGAAAGAAGACTTTGAGGAAGTAAAGGAAGCAGAACTGGGCTGAGACAGAAGTTAACTGTGATGCAATCATTGCAACGGCCCCAGATGATCCTAAAGAGAGCTCTGGAGCTAAGATAGCTTGAAGAATGTCCCGCATTAAAACTAGGTGTTGTGACTAGGTTCAGTGACTCATCATTAGAGGCAGGCTGCCTCAGGAAGAAGCTGTTGCTGTTGGCAAGATAGCGCTCTTTAGCTCAGGACAATTCCTGAAGAAGGATGAGTTGAGAGCTATCATTTGCTAGAACTTCCAATAGATGCGGGAATGACTCTTTCTCATTCTCCTGAAGATGGGAGAAGAGGGCACCAAAGCATCCGTGATATAGGAAAAGAATCATCAAAGCCACCTCTGATGCCTTTTAGAAGCAATGCAAATCATACAACAATGGAGCCACACATTTAATGAGCTTGAAAAATATGTATTATAAATTATCCCGAACATTTTACAAGCGTGATAATCAGTAAACGTTTCTCAAGGGGGAAAATCCTTTTAAGATCCCTTTGTGGAATGAACTGGCACTTTGGCTCGGGAGCTCCCTGAGTCCTGCAGTGCCTGTGCAGGTCGCCTGTGCCTGTAAGAAGGCTGTGGCAGGCCACAGGCCTCTGCACGCTCTCCTCAGTAGGTTTCGTGGCAATCCTTGCAGTGTTCACCAAGTGTTTCTGGTATGATCGTGTAGACTGTAAGGAATCACACAGAAAACCTTTTTTCCCTGGAAATCAAGGTGAATGTGTGGGACAAAAATTGAGTCCGCAAACATGGACTTGAGGAATTATTAAGTAATGACTTTTATCAACTTTCAGTAAACTGTCCTGTTTTAGAGATGAAAAGGTTTTCACTTAAGGTTCCTTCTCTCTAAGTGCTTTTGTTACTGAATTCTACTCAGGTATATTTTCATTTTTCTGACACCCCGAAGTGTTTATTCCTGTCCTTTCCTGTTGTGTAGATGTTGAAAGTTGCTTCAAAACAAAAGTAACACGTTGAGAAGTTCAGAGACTAAAAATAGTAACAAAGGGAAGCAGAGTATGCCATGTGTACAAGGGAATATTTTGGAAAAGAGGGGAAGAGAGGATACGTGACATAGGTGTGCTTCTATTTGGGAGACAGTGAGAAAATTTCTTTGGTTAAAGAAGGCAAGGAAGAAAAGGATGAACTACAAGCCGATGATTCAACAAAAGCCTTGACTGTCCATCCAAAACTATTCATGCCTAGTGTTCTTAGCAACAGGGAGACAGTAAAGTTTTCTAAGCACTGGGGGAGAGGTGGATGAGGGACTGGGGCTTCAGAAGACAAGGCAGTGGGATATTAGAGGTACATACTGAATAGGGGATGATGATACCATTGAAGTAAATAGAAAATGCAGAGACGAGATGGTTGGCACTGTTGAAGAAGAAGGCTTCTTAGAGCTGTAACAGGGCGGTCCCAGGAAAAGGGGAAGTTCAAAATCCTGGTTCCGCCCTAAGTGGGTGGAGCTGAGGAGGATAAAAAGATTTCTGCAGAGAAGAAGAAAGGAGAAGAGAGGAGGAAGAAAGGAAGATGGAGAACAGCAAGGAGACCTGGAGGAGGCACGTGGAGCAGAAGGACATGTGAAGAAACTGTGCTTGCTTTTTGGTCTTGGACTGGTTGGAACGGATGGGGTGAGAGACCCGTGGGGAGGTTAACCATGGCAGCTTTCATCATGATTTTGATTTTGCTCGTTTCCTCCCAGATTTGTCTGACTCTTTCTGACCCTTTTCTATGGGTCTCTACTGAAAGGTCCTTTAGATGTGTGGCAGGTTTGGGCCTTGCTTTAGGCCAATCCTATTTGGCTGGACTTTTACCCTCAAGGAGATGGGTAACTTTGGATGCTTAACCTAGTAACTATATTCTTTGTTCTTTCTTTATTGTACCGTAGTTGTATTAAAGTTCCTTTCCATTAAGGTTTTATGTGTTTGTCTTAATGCGGCGGGTGGCAGAACCCATTCAAAGAGGGCAGGCTTGGGGGTTCTGGGTGCTCCTCTCCCTGCCCTGTAACAGAGCTAACAGTGAAATGCAGAGAGTTCCTTGGAATTAGGTAATTTCTTCCTCCCAAAGATCACAAGAGAATTCCTGTATAATTTCACTTTCTCTTCTGTATTGCTGTGAGGTTCCCAGAGACAGATACGAATGGTCCCATTTAGAACCATGAAAACATAGTTTTAACTGACTCAGTGAATAGATGAAAAACAAGTTATTTAAGCATGGAGAATGGGGTTTTCATTTAAGGATATGCTAAAACCTGCCACTAGTAGATATTTCACTACCAAAACAGGAACCTAAAATTTATTCATGTCATAACAGACGGGCGGATGTAAATCACAACGAGAGTGCCCCTAGAATATGTGTACAAAACAACATACTGAAGTCCCAAGGCAGGGACTTGTCAGACAGAACAGACTGGACTAAGCACCAGCCCACATTCTGTCTTCACTTTCTTGTTCTTTCCTTCTGCTTTAACCAAAGGCGTTTTCTCACTGTTCCCTGAGCACCCTCAAGCCCGTATTCACATAGGGGTGGCACAATGAGTGGGTCAGTGATCCAGATGATCTAGATGCAAGGCTGTGCTCTGCAGTAACAATGTATCAGCCACCAAAGAGCCCACATACACTGGGGCAGCTCAAACTCTGTAAAGCTCTGCTATTTGGATTTTATGACCTTTACAAATGGTGATAATTCAGAACAGCGCAAATAAGAATGGCCTACTGAATGGTTTTGTTGCATGATAATAGGGGTTAGTTAAAGCTTCAAGGAAAAACTGTTGGCGGGAAAGACTCTCATCAATACTCTAAACTGTGTTTGATCAACATTCTAGATGGCAACAGGATTCGAAATTCCAGGGAAGTGGCAGATATGATAGGGTTTTGTTGCAATAAGGGACTTGCCTTTATATACCGAGTGTACAAAGATGGCATAAAGGACATCCCTGAGCTCTGAGAGGATCCTACCTACTGCTGCCCCAAAGTGAGAGGCTCGCAAGAGCTGACCAGTGGAAACAGTCCTGTCACCTGCTCACAAAGAGGTGTCACATTAAGAAACAGAAGAAATCACTTGCATGGAGTCTCAATTCCTATATACTGTGCTGACTAGTCATGTTATCAAGGTCTCTGGTGATAAGCTGCAGAGTTCTATTTGGCTTTCTTCTGTACACATATTTTATCAATGACTTGGATAAAGATAAAAGAGGCCAATGCATGGGATGAAAAAAAAAAAAAACCCTGTGATTTCCAAAGGTTATAAACTGAAACAATGTAAAAAATACCCTGCACTTGGCTCCAAAAACCAAGAGTATTTATACAGAATGTACAGAATGGGATCAGTAACATATGTGAGGAAAATTAGGAGTTTGATATCAACTTGCTCATAGTGAGTCAATCATGCAAAATGGCTGCTAAAAAAGTTAATGTGTTTTTGGTTCCATTTACAGAAACAAAGCAAAGTGATGATCTCATTCTCTATAATGATCTCCCCTGAATTTCAGCGGTGGGTTGTGGTTACTAAAAAAAATGTGATATGACAGGACGGAGGTAGAGGTGAATGAGAAAAGGGTTTGTGGACCCTCTGCCTACAGAAGAGACTAGGAGCTTCTGGGGATTCATGGCCACAACACATAAGGACTGGAAAGGCTGTTATATGAAAGAGTGTTCGGACATTGATTTGGTGGGCTTGCTGAAGAAAGACCAGGATAAATAGGTGGAGTGAACCCGGCATAAAGATGAACTATTGATGTCTTAGAACTTTCAAAGAGGGGACATCCTGCCATAGGAAGTGGTTCTCAAACAAAGGTAGGATACTGCTTGTTAGAAAGAGTTGAGGAGGGAGACATTTTCTAGCAGAACAGCATGAGGAGGCACTCCCCAGTGAAATTAATAAAAATTTACAAAAGATCAACTAAAGACTTTCAAAATGACCCTAAAGGCGGAGAGCAAATAAAGAAACAAGTATTGCAAATTCAGCAAGAAAGTTCAGTCAGTGATATTTGAAGCACAGAAGTGACTCTGGTGTGAGGTATCTGATTTGCTCCTTTTCCAAGCCTTCTAGTTTATCGAGGCAGAGACTCCAACCTATGACTTGACTCCTTCCATCCCAAGCCGGGGGGCTTTCTTCCCAGAAAGAGCAGGACTCCAGCATTTCTCACCCTTCCTCAGTTACATGCTACGAAAGATCTAGGCAAGTGCAGACATGAAGTGTTGGAGACCTGACTCAACTGGGCACTGAAAAATCTGGGCCCTGATCGCCTCCTCCCCCCCCAACCAGGGAACTTCTGAAACAGTAGTTCCCCACGAGGAAAGGAAATCAGGAGTCCCTCAGGCTTCTCCTTCCAACAGGCATTTAAGTACGCGAGTAGAGGTATCATCCCCAGAGAAGTCTGGCTTTGTACTACTCCAGTAAGAGCTGTGGTTCAGAGATTTTTTTTCCTTGGGGGGAGAAGCAGGCAGTAAAACAGAAAATCTTTAATCTCCTCCTAAAGGAATTGACATCAAATTTATAAATGAGCATGAAATTCAAACCTAAGTGCACCCTTAAGAGCAGTGGAGGTTGTGGTGAAAGGCAACTGGGAGAAGGTTGAGGGTTTAATGTAGATATAGCCTAGACCGTAGGCCAAACACTCTGTAAGGAGAACTGAGGGAAATGACAAGTAGGAGCAGCCCTGGTGAGAGCAACACAAATCCTGAAAATAGAACTTAGAAATTATTTCCAAGGCGCCACAATTTAACTGGATTAGTAGTTTAACAATTTATTTCTCAGGGTATTGTTGGAAACAGAGCAATCAATAGGAGTTTAACAGCTGGGTATGGCCAGGGGTGGGGAGGAAACACAAGCACCTCATCGGTACCACTACCATCTCAGGGTGACTGTGGGCAACCCACAGCTGTGCTTTGCGGAGGAGCAATATCAGAACAACAGAACTCACATACACCGCTGGTGGGAATGCAAAACATTCTGGAAGGAAGTTTGCAGTACCTTACAAAACTAAACATACACTTGCCATATGATCCAGCAACACAAGCTCCTTGGCACTCACCCAAACTTATGTCGACAAAAACTTTCATACAAATGATTATAGCAGTTTTATAGACAATTGCTAAAATTTAGAAGCAACCAAGGCGTCCTTTAATAGATAAATGACAGCACTAACTGTAGTATTTCCAGACAATGGAATATTATTTAATAATAAAAAGAAATGATAGCTATCAAGTCTCCAGAATACATGGAGTAAACTATGGAAACAACGAGAAGATTAGCAGTTGCCAGAAGTTCTGCAGCAAGGAAGGATAAAGAGGTGGACCACGGGAATTCTGGGGCACTGAAACCACTATGTGTGATACTGCAATGATAGATACATCTTATTACACATTTGTCAGGACCCACGGAATGTACAAGCAAAGAATGAACTAAAGGGAAACTATAGACTTTGGTTAATAATAATGTATCTAATGTTGGCTCATCAAGTGTAATAAATCTACAATTTGATATTGTAATAAATCTATATCAAATCTGATAAATCAAAGCAAGACGTTAGAGGAATCCGGGGGGAGGGGAGGGAAAACAGAGGAGGGCGATACATGGGAACTCTGCATTTCTGCTCAATTTTTCTGTACACCTAAATTGTTCTAAAAAAAAGTATTGAGAAATCAAAAGTTACATTAGAAAATATTCACTTAATGCAAAAGAAATGGTAAGGAGTAGATATATACTATGGGGAGGAACTTCAGAGACTTGGAAACCCTCAGCAAGTCTCACCTTTCAGGCCAGAAGATATGCGTAATTATCAGAGACAAGATTGAGCACCACAAATGGTCACCATGACCCTTCTCAGTCACCGTGTCCAGCTGACATCCTCCCCCTCTCCCAGAGGACTAGTAAGTCGTTTTGGAAAAGCGCAGGCCTGAACTTCACATATTCATGGAGGGGAATAAGGAAAGAATGTGGCATCTGCAGTCAGACTCCTGACCTTTTAAAAACTTTATGTGAGTCCTGAACTCCTGGAAAACGGCAATATTTAACAAAACCCCCACCCTGTTGTGCTCCTGAAATCAGCTTGCTGCAAATAAGCATCCCCTGTCCTCCATAAGGTCGAAAAGACTCACCCAATCCTTATGTTTACCTATGACAAGGCCAGACACAAATCATCAAGTTCCCATTCTTTGTCTCAGAAAAGATAAGCTGAACTGCTTGTCTTTACTCACTGAACATGGAACAAAATGCTAACTGATACCATAATTCAGTTAAGCTTCTCTTACTCCCTGTAGCCTCTGACCCACACTGAGCCAGCATATAACTGGTCCTCAATGGCTCCTTCTGAGAGTCTGCTATGAGGAATGGCATTTCTGATCCCCTGTCTGATTCCATCACCTACTCCCCACACCTGGTTCTTTCTAAACCTTGTTTACCTGGCCCTATACAAGAAACTTCCTTTCTGCCAAATCACTGAGACCCATTCAGATCCTATGTTCTCCCTTTGCAGTAGTCCCCTCCACTTTCTGGCAATACCCCTCTCCCCTTATTGCAATAATTCTTTTGAATAAAGTCTCTTCTAAGTCCGAATTTGTTTTTCTTTCATAAGCAAGATATCTGTTACTTCAAGTTGGATAATTCAGTACATCAATGAACATACTGCTTGAATTTAATCCAACAGCAAACTCCTAAGATTTGAACATCCAATTTTTATATCCAATGGATGTAAAAATCATTCAGTCCAACCTTTTATACATGGCAGAAATCCCTCTGTAGCAGCTTTGAGTGACAAACATCCTACCACTGATCAAACACCTCTGGGAACAGGCAATGCCCTATTATACAGAGTGACTTGTACCATTGCTAGAAAATTCTCACCGCAAGGTGACATCTGCATCGCAATGTGGCTACCATGATGTGAACTGCACTCAGTGCCTATGTTTCCTTTCTTTAGATGCCTTTAAGTGGCTGAAAGCAACTGCAACCCAACTTCTTCATATCAGCATAAAAAGGCACATGGCCTTCAGGGATCTTTCACCCTCCTAGGTTAAAAAAAAAAAAAAAAAAGGCTAAATTTATGTCCTCTTTTCTATTTTTTTTTTTTTTTTGACAAGTGGAGGCACTGAAGTCACTTTCGCGTGCAAGTTCTACTAAGCCAGATACCCCATAGAGAAAGGGGTAGCACACACCCATCAAGGGCTATCATTTCGTTGTGTATGAGGACTTGCAGCTGTGCTGGAGAGTTAAGGGCGAGACATAAAAAGGGAAATGAGTCTATGCCTACGCCACCGACTGATACTGGCTCTCTGCCATCTATCTTTGAGCTTTCTTCTCTTCATGTCTCCCTTGAATCTGTGAAACTGTCAACCAGCCATTCCTAGGGCTAGTCGGCTGAGACACTGCAGCTAGCTTTTCCTGTTGTTATGGAAACAGTTGTTCTATGAGATTTTTTTTCCTAAAAGAAAGCCAACTCCAAACTCTGATTCAATAAAAGTCAAGAGCAAGTACAGTCTACATTCCTGACATGAGTGGCAAGCCTGGGAATTGGTTATAAAAATTTTATTTCACCAGAACACTTGGAACAACAAAAAATCAGCTCCAAGTTCTTACAATAAACTTGAATACTTGAGAAAACTAATAACCAATTTTCAGGGCGGTCTGGCTATTAAATCCACCAGTTCAGTCACCATCAACTTATAAATGTGTTGACAGCAAGATTACATTTCACTGACCTTTGTGCCTCTGAGGCCTGGCACCTTGATGGCTTATTGAGTCTTTGCTGCATTTACCCAGAACAGAAAGGCTTTCTACTCTACCATTCCCTATACCTTGTCCCCAACTAGAAGAAATCAAACTAAGAAGATCAACTGTGCACTCTTCAGAGGGTTCCTGCAACCTGAAGATACTCTTCAGTCAAAATGTCTGGCCCTTGAGGCTCCTGCAGAAAAAGCTCATCCCAAACAGGGCTCAGAGTGTGCCCCTGCTTCTGCGCTCAAGGAAGAAAGGTACATGGTGTAGGATATGGTGGTGCGGGTGCTCTGGGTGGGAGGGGCGTGGTGATGCACATCTGAGGAGGTGTGAGCCTAGTCCCCAGAATCATACACAGTGATGGAAACCAAGGTTACCACAAATAAATTAATTAAAAAAGAGAGAGAAGACAAAACTTCTTTCTCTAGCTATAGGCTATACAAATTTTTGGTTGGTGCTCCTTTAGTTGTCAAGAAGAGAAGATGTGTCATAGCTGAGTGGGTTTTGATGCTGTTTTCACCTGGTTTTCTACATTCTTTTAATCCACCTCAAACAGTGTGAACATATCCAACTTGGCTCCATTCTAAGAAATGCATTGAAATGGACTTTTATGGCATTTCTTTTTTTTTTTTTGCTAAGGGAAAAACTTCCTGATTTTGAAATTTCTGTCACCCATGATCAAACACTGAAAAAGTGCTAGAGAAGCATTTGTATTTTCCAACCGTATTACTTATCAGGTCCCATTAAGAAATTTAATACCCATAAGATAACTATACACGTCATATATGTGTTTGACACATACATGGAATAGAGTTTTTGAAAAGAGTATCTGATATGCAAAATACTAAGTGATGCAAAACACTGTCATGCATACATACTGATGGAATCTGCCAGATTCTGACATGTGGCAGCAGACAGAGGAGCAACTCCTACGTGAAAACCTACCCCCAGTGAGCAGAGCCCTAAGAACATGGCCCCTGTTTCTGCAGCACTTGAATCCAACCCTCTGCAGGGCCAATATTGACAGCAGTCATCAAACACTTTCTTCAGTTATTGGTCAACAGTGAATCTTTGGCTCAAATCAAGAACACTACTGCTCCTTTGTGTTTCTTACATATGTCACTTTGGCAGCCATTCTGCTCAGCAGATACTGCTGGTGCTTCCATCTGTCAATGCCACTTTGGGAAGAGTGACTGTAGCTCAGGATGATAACCAGAATATGTATGTAGATGTGCAGATATATAGGCATACACAAACAAAAACACATATCTGCACACACAAACATATCACACAAAAATAAGTAAGCTTTAGGTGCTCAGTTTCACATTGCTCTCACTCAGCATACTCTGATCTAGTAAACAGTAAGGAACTCACTGGACTGGGAGGGAATAAGCCTGGATGGAAATAATGTTTATTTGTTCTCTCTTAGATTTCCAGGCCAGAGACTTCTTTTTTCCTCCTCACTTCCCATAAACAAATCTAAATGTTGTTAAATCTCTTTTTTGTTATCTCTCATTCAATCAACAACTCATGAATGTACTTTGTTATACATTCACAGATACAACAGTAAATAAGACTAATGAGGTTCCTGCCCTCATGAGGCATATAGTCAAATGGGATATATAGGAATATATACATACATGTCACAGCCATTAAGTATGTTGTAAAGGTGCTATGAGAGCTCAAAAATGGAAGGATATTAACTCAGATTTAGGGTATCAGAAAGGGTTTTCTGATAGAAAAAATACCTCAGACTTGAATCTATCTCCTCGCTGCATGAACATACCTAAGGTTTTAAGAGCTCTTTTCTTTGCCTGGACAACCATCCTATTCTTCTAATTCACTTTTATGCTTCTAATCTCAGCTTGACAGAAACTCTTATAAAAAGCAGTTCACAAACTGGGGCTCACTGTTGTTGAGTCTTCCTCTGATCTTTCACATTTTTGCAAGCGCCTCTATTTAAAACATATAGAATCACCCCCAATTCCTAAAATGTGCCGTGCTCACCTGTATCTGCCTGGAATGCCTTTACTCTCAAGGCTAGATCCAGCATTACCTCCTCTGGGAAGTCTTCCCAACCTCTTTGTCTGGGAGAGGCATTTGTTGTAATGTACTGTTTACACTTATTCAAGACACCATGAATACCACAGTATTAAATCTGTACTATTTTCTAGCTACCATAAACAGTGTGACTTTAAATGCTTTGATTTAAGGATGGTCAGTGATCCTAACCAATAATGCACAATTCAGGGACTGCCAGTTAACATGAATCCCAAAGGCAGCTATTAAAAGCCCTTCAGCTCACACATTGACCAATATTAAAATTTTGCTCATTAACTCAAAAAATAGAAATCATTCTATTGGAGACATCAATGACTTGTTAATCAGAATGTAAGTATTGAAATGGACTTTCCTGCTAAAGCAAAAGGTAATTCAAAACATGCAGATTGTGTAAAATATTTTTGAAACAGTCTCAGCTTTTTCAAGGAAAGGGAATCAGTCTATACCTGATCCCTTAGGAATGTCATCTGAGGTCAGCTGTGTCCAGTCATTGGCTGAGGAAGTTTCTGTTTGTCTGATGTTGATTACAAAAATTACAGAATCCTGCTTCTATAACACTGCTACATCTATGACAGTGCTCAGACACCTAAATGACAGAGAGCTGGGGCATTACAAAGTTTTAAAAAATAAGGTGCATTAACCTCTTTCTAAATGAATATTTATTTAATATATGTCTGTAAGTATGGCAGGAATTGCTTTAGTTATAAGCTAGTAACAACGTTGTAGGGGAGGAGTTATCTATCCTCAAACTTCTAGATGGCCTCTTTTCAATTAAGAACATAAGAGGCATACTAATTAGCTTAGTCACTGTAAATAGGGTCCCTACTTTCTGGCAACACCCTGTGCACCTCCATGGCATCTGTCAATTTGCATGGTGATTGTGCTTTACCATCTACCTGTCCCATTAAATGTTGAGGTCTTTGTGAACAAAGACTATTTTTCATTCCTATAGTCCATGTTTATATTAACTCAATACCTAGTATAAAGTAATACTTGCTGAATAGACTAACATAATAAAGTAAAAGAACATCTAGTTGGGAGGCTTGTATTTTACATTAACAGATGAGTGCTTACTATGTGTGAATAATTTACTGAGTACTTACTATGTGTCAAGCACATTCTTAGGCACTCAAATAGTATCTCATTTAATCTTCAGCACAATTCTAGTGGTAGCATCATCTTTTCACAGAGAAGGAAACAGAGAGGCTGACCTATTCAAGGTTATTCAGATAAACAAGTAGAAGAGACAAGCTTTGAACCCGAGTCTCGTTGAATGCAAAGCACATGTTTTTAACTACTACTTCAGAAGTGTGTCCCCTAGCTAATACTTGAGAGGTTAGGCAAAAACATTTCCCTTTGGATTCCAATTTGCTCATTTGTTTGCTAAGTGAGACAATGACATAAGCCCTTTTCAGCTCCGCAGGTTACAGTGTGATAGTTCTAAGCAGCAACAGTAATCCTCTCAGCCTTGCCTACCCTCACTGCCTTGACAAGAGTGAGTTTTCATGCAGCATGCTCTTGGGGTTTTCAGAGAGCATATTCTGCTTGTATTCCTTTTCTTTTGAAAAAGTCCCAAGGGATCCTGAAGGCAGAGAAAAGGGACTCATTTTGATACATTGCTTTGAAACTAGAACCTGCTGTTAGTCAATAGAGCCAGCAAGTTGTTATTTTTCTTCTACAATCCTTTGCAGACATGGGTACTAGCTGAAATTGTAGAAAAAAAAAAAAGGGCAAAAAAAGGAGAACCTACACCCATGGACACTTCAACTATTAGAGAAATAAAAATGGTAAAAGAAAACAGCGAAAATGTCAGTCTGTTCATATTTCAACAGCACTGCTGCAGGTGCAGCTGGATAAAGAAAAGGATTTCATGGTTGTCTTGACATTATCGGAGGGTTGCTCAGTTCCAAGACTCACACCCTGTGCCACACAGTTTACAGTCTGGGACCGGAGCAGCAGACATTATAAGAGTTCTATCCCACAAGTATTTATTGAGGACTTTTCCATGTAGTATGTGCAGAATGTTAACACCTCAGTCCAGCTTTCTTTTTGGTACAGCTATCTGGAGGAAAGTACATTATTAAGAAAAACTATCTTGTCCTGGTGCTGTGTACTAAGGGAGTCAATCATAGAAAGCCACAGTAAGATGATTAAACATCGTTGTCATTTTGAGAAAACTGTTCAACACAGGAGAATAAATACACAGAAAGAGCATTTTTATCTTTAAATTTCACTTACTTTCTTAATGGAAGGATCCCCTTTGGATGGATGACAAGGTGGAGACATTTTTACCTGCAGAAAAAGGGCAAATATTTTAATACTCTTAGTTATAATTTAGTAATATTTCACTAACACTACAAAAAATTCAACTAGAATTATTGTAACTGAGATAAAACATTTTTCAGAGGAGCAACAAATAGATTTTTTTGGTGACATTCCTTTGATACTTTTCTGGAGATCAAAGGGTCAATAGTTTGCAAAGATTAAAAAACAAACCAGGGCCTCCCTGGTGGTGCAGTGGGTTAAGCAACGCACTATGAAGCAAACCGCAGCCACTGCAGCACGAGTTCGATCCCTGCTGCCCGCCAGGGAGGGGACCCACATGGCGCAGCA
>JAGFMF010011690.1:5505288-5619582 GCA_019455555.1 Galemys pyrenaicus | reverse complement strand
CCCCCCCCCCCCACCTTTGGCCTGTACCCCAGTGCTTGTATGCATAAATAAATAAATCTTTAAAACAAAACAAAACAAAAAACCCCAAAAACACTGGAGTAAAAGAAGTGAAACAGATGTTTCAAATTGGTTTTAACCAAACGATGAGAAAACAGATAGGGATTTTTGTTGACAGTGTTAATCAACTGACTCAGTGCAAAGTAAAATTTCTTTCAGAGGGCAATGAAAAGTATCACTTCAGTTGTAATACCAATTTTAAGCAAAACATGCATTAAAGAGTTTGATAATTATAGTGAAAAAAAAGTATCAGCTAAGTATAATAAAAGGATATTTAGCCCAAGGAAGAAAACACTGGTGGTACAGGAAGATCTTTAAAATAACAAGTGTTAAAAGATGGTCAGATTAAAAAGAAGGGCCAAGGATATGGTGTATGCAAAAACATACTTTAAAGATACAGATAGGTTAGATGTAAAAGGATTGGGAATATATACCATGTCAGTAATCTATTACAGAGTACCAGAATTCAGGGATAAAGAAAATAATTTCATAATAATAAGGGATGAATTCATCAGGACATAACAGTCTTAAACATCTATGAATCTAATAGCTTAAAAGTATAAAAAAAAGGTAGAATTTCAAGAAAAAATATTTCTTCAGAGATTTCCCATACCTTGCTCAAAGAGAGAACAAGAACAAGTAGGCATGTATCTAGTTAAAAATGGGCAAAGGTCCAATATAATCTTTATCAAAATCTTGATGGCATCTTTCATAAAAACCAAACTTTCCTAAATCTATATAGAACACAAAAAACCCTCAAATAGCTAAAATAATCCTGAGGAAGAAAGAATAAAAATGGAGGAATCATATCTTCTGGTCTCAAACTATATTACAAAGCTACAGTAATCAAACCAGTATGGTATTGGAATAATAATAGACAGCTCAATGGAATAGAATTGACATCCCAGAAATGGACTTATACATATATGTGTAATTTATCACAAAGAAGTCAAGAGCAAATATAGAACATACAGAAATATGGACAACTACATGCAAAAGGATAAAAGTAGACTACTGCCTTACACCATATTAAAAAATTAACTCAAAAAGATTAAAGACTAAAATATAAGGCCTAAAACCATAAAATATATAGAAGAAAACTTATATGACAAGGACTTATTAATGTTTTTGTGTCTTTGTCTCCAAGGGCAAGGGAAGCAAGGCAAAAATAAACAAATGATACTATATCAAATTGAAAAGCTTCTGCACACTGAAGGAAACTATCATTAAAATGAAAACGCAACCTACTAAATGGGAGAGTATAGTTGGAACTCATAAAACTATCACCAACATCCAAAATATAAGAACAACTCGTACAATTCAGTAGCATCAAAATAAGTAACCCAGTTTAGAAAAAGGGTAGAGAATCTAAATAGACATTTTGCCAAAGAAGACACAGAGATGCCCAAAAGACATGTGAGAATATCTTCTTAATTCTTATTAGGGAATACAAGTAAAAATTGCAATGATATCTTTACCTCATATCTGATAGAAGAGTTGTTATGAAAAAGAAACAAGTGTCAGCAAGGATGTGGAGAAAAGGTGGTACCCCTGTACACTGTTGGTGGGAATTAAATTGGCCTGGCTACTATGGAAAACATTACGGAAATTCCTCAAAAGACTGAAAATAGAACCATTATATGACCCAACAATTCTACTTCTGTATATTTCTTGAAGAATATAAAAATACTAAAAAGAATATGTACATGCATCTTTATGTTCATTACAGCACTATCTGAAAATGTTATGATATGGAGCTTATGTGTCCACTAATAAATGAATGGATAACACAATGCAATATTACTCAGTATCAGTGGAATAAAAAAAAAAAAATCCCTAGGGCCTCCCTGGTGGTGCAGTGGGTTAAGCAACGCACTGTGAGGAAAACCGCAGCCACTTCAACACGAGTGCGATCCCTGCGGCTGGCCAGGGAGGGGACCCACTTGGCATAGCAGCCTCTCCTACCTCGCCCGCTGTTACCTTCAGCAGTGTGTTTCAGTCAGTCTGCTTCTTCTGTTCCCGCTCTGTCTCTGGTGAAGCCTCTCACTTCCCTGTCTCTGGCCTATACCCCAGCTCTTGTATGCATAAATAACTAAAAATCTTAAAAAAAAATCCCTAAACTTTTGAAAACAGAATGGTGTGAAAATTATTCTATGTTGGTTACCAGGGAATTGAAGGTGGAGGAATTGGGGAGATGTTCCTTAAGGCTACAAACTTACAACTAGTAGATAAATAAGTTCTGGAGATCTAATGATTATAGTCACTAATACTATATTATCAACTCAATGTTAAGGGACTACATCTTAACTATTCTCAACACGGCAAAGCAATGATAATTATGTGACATAATAAAGGTGTTAGCTAAACTACTGTAGTGATCATATTGCAATATATGAATGTATCAGACCAATACTTTGTACAGCTCAAACTTATACTATATCTCAATTTTAAAAAATCTGTAAAAAAGGACACCGAGGACTTATACAACACAATCAACTAATTTGATCAGATAGACATTAATAAAATATTCCACCTCACAAAAGCAGAATACATATTCTTTTTAAGTACACGTGGACCACTTATCAGCACAGACCTTTTCTGACAATAATTCTCAATAACTTAAAATTATTCAATCCATACAAAGAATATTATCTTACTACAATAGAAATAAATTAGATATCAATAATAGAAATATTTCTGGGAAAATTCCCAAATATTTAGGAACTTAGTAATATACCTCCAAATAACCTTTGGATCAGGGAAGAAATAAAAAGGAAATTAGATGCTAGTAACATACAACCTACTAAGACTGAATCATGAAGAAACAAAATATGAGTAGGTCAGTGACTAGTAAGAATTCTGACTTAGTAGTCAAAACCCTCCCAACAAAGAAAAGCCTAAGATCTGACAGTTTTATTGGCAAATTCTAACCTACACTTAGAGGGTTAATGCCAATCCTTCTTAAACTTCAATAAATTGAAGGGGACTTTTCAAGCTAATGTTAGGAGTTCAGTATTACTCTGATACCGAAGTCAGACAAAAATACTACAAGAAATACTCAGTACTAGCAAACTGAACTCAAGAACACGATTCAACACAAGCATACTGAATACTAGCAAACTGAACTCAATACTAGCAAACTGAACTCAAGAACACATTAAAAGGAGCACACATTATGATCAAATGGGGTTGATCCCTGGGAAGCAAGGAGAATTCAACATGTACAAGTCAATTAAGGTGACACTTCATATTCACAGAATTCAGGGAAAAATTCAGAATTTACATCATCATCTCAATTGAGGCAGGAAAGCTATTTGGCTAAATTTAATACCTTTCCACGACAAAACACTCAACAGTTAGGTTTAGAAGGAAATTACCAATGCAAAAATGTAACCCCAAAATTAAAGAATGGAAAATACCCCAACATAATAAATTTTATATCTATAAAAGTCATAGCTAACATCATACTCAACAATTAAAAATTGTAAACTTTTCCTCTAAAAGACAAGACTGCCTGCCCTCCACCACACCTATGCCTCTGAAGCACAGTACTGCAAACAGTGTTACTTCAATTTAAAAAAAAAAGGTTAAAAGAAACCAAACCAAACACACACACAATCAAATCTGTACTTTACATATATGCAATTTATTTTACATTATTTGTCAATAAAGTATTTGAGGAATTTGTAGACTGCAGGTAAGACAATGCTTATAAAGATATTTATAGTGTTTTATGCTATTACTGGAAAATAAGAGTTTCAAAAAGAGGGAACTAAGCTTTAACTTAAGAAGCTAGAAAAGGACCAAAGTAAGGAAGAAGGAAAAGGACCAAAGGCAGGAAGAAGCATATAGTATTGAGCAGATACCACTGAGATAGAAATCAAACCAAAGAAGAGAGAAAATTCACAAAGCCAAAAGTAGGTTCTTCAAAAATATCAATGAAATTGTATACTGATATTTAAAATGATAAAAAAACAATATAAACTGCCAATATCGGCAATGAAAGAGGATATTTTAGTATATGCTACATTACTGACAGACACTTAAAAGATAAGAGCCTGTTATGAGCATTTTATGCCAATAAATTTTACAAATTAAATGAAAAGAATACATTCCTTGAAAAATTTACAAAACAGATCTATTATAAAATAAAACATAGCGCCTTATTTTTATTAAATTAAATTTATCAAGTCTCAAAAAAGAAAACAAGTTCATACAGTTTCAGCTGTGAATTCTAGAAAATTAAGTACACAGAGACTAATATATGAAATCAGAACATGAATTTATAAATTTATAAAGAAAAATATAATTGTTATAACTAGTATAATAGATAAAATACATCTAGAATAATGTAAAAGAGGTCTAAGTACTGGGTAAGCAATAGAACTCAAGTTCTCCAAACATTTCTAAGTCTCACAGATGGTCTAGATAGATGGTCTAGATAGATGAAGACATTTCCTATGACTGTGACATCAAACTATTCAGATAGGACCATGTTGTAGGCCTTTTTTTGCTTTTCCTCTGACTTTCAAAATAACTTTAGAAAAATACCTCAGTTCAGGGATCAAAACTGCTAGCTGTCCAGACTGTTTTTTCAGATTTAGCAGGTCTGCAAAAATTAGATTTGACAGTCTTTGCTCTAACATACCATGACATTAATACTCTGGAATTCACTCCAGATGTATGATGTAGCTTGCTAAACATGATCCAATTCTAACTCCTGGTATGCTCTTTTTGAAAAGGGAGAAAATAGATGTTCAAAGCAAAGTAGATATTTAAGCTTAAAAAATGACCTCATGAAAGAATCTGCAGACTTTTAAAAACAAGCCAAGAACTAGATGTGGTGCTGGACAATTTATCTCAGAAAACTGTTCTCTGGAGATTAAGTCAGAGAGTGTTTGAAGTGGCAACAGAAATGGTTCAGCTTTGCTCATGAAAGGTCTTATTTTTCATTTAACAGGATTCCTTCTGGAAATGCCTCAGGCAAGGCAGCTTAAAAGAGATCCTTTAAATCCAGGTGTGCAGACTCTAGATCTGGGGATGTGGACGATATATTAAGCTATGGCCTTAATAATGTTAACCGTTCATGATCTTTGTTTATGAAACAATTGCTGACTTAGAGAAGCAATCTGATCTGAAGTTTAATAGCATTATGTATACCTTCCTTATCACCTTGCTTTTTTACCCTTAAAAAAAAAACTTTAGTTTTTCTAATTACAAAAGGAATACATGTCCATCAACAAAAATTTAGGGCAAAAAAAGAGTGAAAGGCGGCAAATAAAAATCACATTCTGACCACATAGCATTATCATTAACATTTGCAATTAGACTATTTTGCCATTTTTTTCCCAAGTTATATGTTGAGAATACTTATTTCCTCTTATCAAAAATTCTTCTACAACATGATTTTTCACAGTTATAAAGAAGTCCATTCATTGTATAGATATATCATAACTAATTTAACCAACTATTGGAATGTTTACTTGGTTTAAAGTTAAATTCGTTTAAAGTAATTTTTATTATTAAAGTGATGTCATAGGATATCTTTGTATATAATGTGTGGTACACAATCTTGATGTGTTATTTCCATTGTACAGAGTCCTGTAAGTCCCTGCTTCAAAGGGTGTAGACATTTAAAAATACAGTCAATTTTTCTTTGGACAAGAAAGATGGATCCACAACTCCCTTTCATATAATATGAAATCCAAAAAACTCGAAAACCAAAGGATTTCTATTTCAAGACATCTTGCACCAAAAGTCATCTGACAGCAAAACCTGATCTGAACTGAAGGGAGGCTAGTTATAGTCTTTATTTTTCCCATATAAGCATCGGACTATGGGATGCTACTCTAGGCCTTACTGGGAATGTTACATAACAATATAGATTAGTCCCCCATTGTTCATGGGGGATATGTTCCAAGACCCCCAGGGAGTACCTAAACCATCAGATAGTACCTAACCTACATATACTTATTTCTTACACATACATACCTATGATAGGTTGATTTATAAGTTAGGAGCAACAGCAATAATAAAAGAATAAGAGGGGCCTCCCTGGTGGTGCAAGGGGTTAAGCACTGCACTATGAAGCATCCGCAGCCACTGCAGCATGAGTTCGATCCCCAGCCAGGGAGTTGACCCACTTGGTGCAACAGAACTCTCCTGCCTCACCCTCTGCTCCTCTCATCACTGTATTTCAGTCAATCTGCCTGTTCTGTTCCCCATTCTGTCTTTGGTGAATCCTCTCACACCTTGTACCTGTGACCTGTATCCCAGTTCTTATATGCATAGGTAAAGAAATCTTTAGAAAAATAAAAGAATAAGAGTTATTAGAACATATTCTCTCTCTCCCAAAACATCTTATTATACATAATATTTTTGGATGATGGTTGACTATGGCTTATAGAAAACTGCATAAAACGAAACCACAGTAAGGGACTACTGTATACACTGTATTACGTTTTTGAGCACCTCAAAGAAGTCTTTCTATTGTATTGGCCTTCTGTTTTTATGAGAAGGCAGCCATCATTCTTATTCTCTATTCTTTTGCTATTTTGAAGGTTTCCTCTTTGTCTTTAGTTTTAACAGTCTATGACAAGTCTGTTTTTTTTCAACCTGTGAGTAGTTTGCTGAATTTTTTGAAATATGGGTTGATGTTTTTCACCAAATGTGAGAAAATTTCACATTCTAGGTCATTTCGCCACCACTTACTTCTCTTTGCGCTCAGAAACTCCAATGTATATATGCTAGACTTCTTAATATTGTTTCACAGAATGCTGAGCTCTCTTCACTTATTTTAAATTCTGTTTAGTCTCTGTGCTTCATTTAGGATTCTATCTGTTGAACTGTTTCCAAATTTAGTGATACCATTTGTATCAATGTTAAATTGTTGCTATTTAATGAAATTTTCATTTTAGGTATGTTTTTAGCTCTGGAATTTATACTTGGTTTTATAATTCCAGTTATTTGCTGTACGTTCCTCATGTGTTCAGTCATTCTGCTGATCTATTACTCTAAATCTTTTAACATATTTATAATTTCCATGTTAATTCTTTATGGCCAATTCTAAGACCTGGGTCACCAACAGCTCTACTTCTACGGATGCATTTTCTCTTGTTTTTAGGTTATGTTTTCCTTCTTCCTACTGATTCTACAATAGTTTGGGCTTTGGCTTTGTTAGAGAGTATTTATGTAGCTTTTTCCCTTAGCCTGGGACAGCCATCAGTCCCAAAGTTTGGACCTTCTGTAGTTGAAATATAAAACCTTAGGTATTTATCAACCCCTCTAACTTGGCAGGACTTGCACTCAAAACTCAATACTACTTAAGTAAAGTCTGCTCAGTTCTTCAGTCCTCCTAATGATGCTTTCTGCTCACTTTCTTTGAGCATTGTCTATATACACTTTAGAAGACAATATAAAATATTTGTGCCCACCTCCTCTCTGTGAGGAGGAGCCCTTCTTTCTGAGATCCCCCCCACCCACCTCTAAATATTAGCTGCTTTGGAAGTCTTGAACTCTGACCTCTGTTATTCATCCCAGTAAGAATGTTATTTTCTGTTTAACCTCTTCTTCCTAATACTCCAAGCTTCCCTTCTTTCAAGGTTGCAATTCTATTGCTCTCTAAGGAATATTTTTTTCATATTTTATGTAGCACTTATAACAGCTGATATAAGAAGCATTGTTCAATGAAAGTTACTGGAACTCTATTATTTTCTTCAAATATTTTTTCTGTATTTACCCTGTGCCCCTACTTTCTTCTGGAACTCTAATTACACATAAATTTTACTACATGAGGTTGTTCCATCATTCAGTGGTGTTTTATTCATTTCTTTTCAATCTTTTCTCTCTCTCTCTCTCTCTTTGATGTGGAATGTTTTCTTGCTATAGATTCAAAGTCACCAATCATTTTTTCTGCAATGGCCATTGTACTGCTAATCCCAACCATTCTGTTCTTCACAGATTCTGTAGCTTTAATCACTAAATGTTCTTTTGATATTTAATGACTTTCATATCTATATATAACAGGTTCAATATTTCCTTTAGCTTTTTTAACAGATGCACTACAATGTTTTATGTTAAACAAGAACATTAGTTCCTGTTTACTAATTCTATCATCTATGCAATTTCTGGGTCTGTTCCAATGGATTGATTTTTTTTTTAAAGGCTTTTTTGTTTATTTTTTAAAGAGCAGTTTTAGGTTCACGGCAATATAAAGAGAAAGGTACACAGATGTTTTATATATTCTGTGCTCCCAGATATGTAGAGCTTCCCTATTTAACATCCCCCACCAGAATGGTACATTTGCTACAACTGATGACATATTACACAGACACATCATTATCACTCAATTTCTATAGTTTACACTGGGGTTCAGACTTGGACCTGTACATTTCATGGGTCTGAACAACAATATGACGTATATCCAACATTGCAGAACCATGAGTATTTTCACTGTCCTAAAAATCCTCTGTGCTCTGCTTACGCATCCCTCCCTCCCCTCTGAGCCCTGGCAAGCACTCGTCTTTTTACTCTTTCCACAGTTTTACTCTTCTAGAATGCTGAATAGCTGACTTTCCCCCTCCTTTTTATGACTTGTACTTTCCTGCATGCCTGGTAATTTTTGATCAAATCCAGATATTGTGAATTTACCTCGTTGGATGAGATATTTTTGTGACCCTTAACATATTTTTGAGCTTTGTTCAGGGATGTGGTTAAAATACTTGGAAATAATTTGATATTTTAAGGGCTTCTCTTTTAAGCTTTGTTAGGTGGGATCAAAGGAGTAGTCAGCAAAGGGTTAACTTTTTCCCCCAATGCAGAGGCCAAGGCCTTACACAGTACTGTCTATGCTGCCCTGTGAAAAATAAAGCTTTCCAGGTTGGCATTATTTCTGGTTCTATGTAAATTTGGGCACTACTACCCCTAAACCTCCTGAACAATTTTTTTTTTTTTTTGGTCTTGTGTACTTTCCTCACACACGAGTGGGCCAGTATTCAATTTACTAACCAGAGTTGTCTTCTACAGATTTCTGCAGATCTGGAGCTCTCTAGGAAGCTCTCTCCTGTCCAATACTCTGTCCTGCGAGCTCTAGTCAACTTGCCTTTCCTGCTCAGAGACTGAGGAGCCTTGCCTCATTTTCTCCTCCCTGCATTGTGACTTGGAAACTTTCTCCTGCTGTAATTTCAGGACATTTGTAGGGTTTAATTTGTTTCTTGTTTTTTAGGGCTTATTTTCTCCTTCATTACTTGATGAATGTCTTAAGAACCATCGTTTTATATATTTTCTCTTTCTTCCTCCCCCAAGGAATTTCAAATTCATTCTGTCAGAAGTGGGAGTTGCGATATTACCTTTCTAAAATAAAATGAAAAAATAATTATGAATTCTGAGAAATACCAGGCAAAGAGATTTGGACATAGGATTGTGGAATTGTATATATACACAATTCCAAAAATAGTACATAGAAAAGACGGTCTCCTTACATCCCTATCAAAATAAAAGCATAACTATTCTTTAATGTGTGTTCAATATGTGTTCTTAAAAATATACCAGTTTAAAAAGTTTTAAAAAATGACAAATTGCCATTTTCAACTAGTATTTCTCTGATTACTGGATTTTTTTTCACATTTTATTAGACAAAAGATTTCTTTTGCCCATATTCCCATCATCCACATAAAGAGTGGAAAAATTCTGTGGTATTATTGCCATCATTCAGTCTGTTAGAAACAAGACTTTTCTAGATCAAAGGTAATTGCACATATTTACAGAACTTTAAGGATCTGACTGTTATCTGCTTTGGCAAAGAGGCAGAAATTGGATTATCTATCCATTTTCCACAATCTGGACTTATATACAGAGATGTGGCTGTTTACCTAGTTCTCTTATTAGGTGGTAAGCCACATGCTGTTGGAAACTATGTTTGTGTTTATTTGTTTGCTTACTCACCAATGTATAATTAGTATCAACGAATAGTGTTTGGCCCAAAGTAGGTACATGCTAAGCACTGGCTAAAGTAACAAATCACTAAAACAGTTATAAACAAGATTTTAGAAATGGCCAAAATCTCCTCTAAAAGATTTATTTATATTAGGATCGATCACTCCTGAGACATATTAATCTTCATTTAATTTGCAAATCTAATTTAAAAAATATTCTTTTGGGAGATGCTATCACCAAAACCTGAAATCTCATTCTTTAACATTTCATTTAGATTATTTGTATTTATAATGGGGAGCTAAAACTCTTTAAAAATGGACAAATGAAAACAGGGTATTAAAACCAGTGTTCCTAGTTCATTAAACAGCATATAAACCAAATCTCCATTTTAAGTGGTAATTCCAAAATAAATGTACAATGGTTAGTAGAAAGTTGTCACCAGTGAGCATAAATAAATGTTATTTATTAAATAATTTTTTGAAAGATGTAAATGCTTCCCTCTGATGTTAGTAATAAATTTACTTCCAAAGACAAACATTTTCTCAGACAACTCTAAGATAAATCAAGAAATAAAGCCAACTCCAACTGTGATTATTAAAGTAGTAGGCAACCATATATTTCCATTCCCCTTTCTATTAAGATACTTAGCTCTTAATGAAAAATTTTTAAAAAAATCTGATATTTGACTAATCTACCTGGTCTTTTACTGACAAAGGATGATTAATACAAATCAAAAAGACATTGTACAACTTTCTATGTGTATCTAGATGTTCTTTTTTAAAAAAAAAATCTTAAAAGGAGTAACAACTTGAATGCTTCTGGTATATCACAATGTGTTAGCCTATTAGCAGTTTTCAAGCCCTGTTAATACTATGACTATACCAAAACTATTATCTACTAAATCTTCAATTATGTTTCTTTGACTTTGTATTAGCTGCCTGATGAGTACAGTAGTACTGTAGTGTTTGTACTTGCTGACCTCTTCATCAAAGGATCTTCAGGATGCTCGTATGTGTATACTTCTACTCTAGATCTTTAGCTTTCTAAAGGCAGAAAATGCCTCTGTTGCTCCAAGATCCTGTTTTTCAGTGTTTGGCAGAGAGGTGAGGCTCTTCGAACACCAAATAGGACTGAACAGAAGATGTCATGTACTGGATACCCATCATGTAAAGTTGTTGAGATCCAAGATTAAGTAGGGCCAGGCATGAGGAACACTGGAAAGAAAAGATCATCTTTACCCTGCCATGATACCAGTCTTACCTGTGATGGAGTTATCCTTCCCTTTTTTATTTCAGATGAGCTTTCACTTAATTTTCCTGCTTTGTTGCTTGAGCTGCATTTGTAGCATGTCCACCTTGTCTGTCCCTCAATTTCTATGGTACACTCTTTGCTTTGTAGACAGAATGAGTGATACAAATGGCCACAGCTGCAAAATAAAGGCAACCTATTTGTACTTTTTGTTAACATAAAATTATCAATGTAAACTATGACAACATAAGTGTATTTATAAGTGATAAAGATTTCCAATAAGCTGGACTACACTGATGGTTGTACAGGTTAAGAAACAAGAAAGAGAATTTAGGTGTTATTTTCTTTTTTCAAATCCAGATTCACATTTTATAAACTTAAATTGCATGCAAGGATAGAATCCTAGTTCTCTGACTACAAATCACCTGAGGGATAAGTTGGACTTCTGTTCATTTCTCAAACTATGGAATATTTTTAGACAGTTTAAAAGAAGCCAATTAAGAAAATCATAATTTGTAAGTAGTTTGATAATAACATGGGTGGTCTGCCTCATCAAACTCAAGACTCAGGTATTGATCAAGCATTTACAAAAAGGTCAGTGCTAAATGTAAATTTTACACTGTTCCTATGAAAATAATCCCTACTGATTACACTGAATTACCAAATGAGCCCCCCAGAAGTAAGTGTTGAGTATAACTCAGCTCTCTTTACTGATTCCTCATTTCCCCAACCTAAAGTTTGACTACCATAGAAGTCAGCCCTTTTCTATAGTCTTTACAGTTTTTATCTTCTTTATTCCTTCTATATAAAACTCTCTTCTAATACATTTTTATAATTAGTCTCATTCCTTTAGCGATTATTTCTAGTTCCATGACTTTAAGAAACCACCTACATGCTGATGACTGCCAAATTTATACCTCTGCCCAGACTTCCATCCTAAGCACCATCTATCTGTCTCCTTAAGAACTCTAATTTGGATGTCTAACAGACATCTTAAATTTAACATGCCCCAAACCAAATTCTTCATTTCTACCCACTCCACCCCCACTGCATGCTCTCATCTAACCTTCTACATCTCAGTAAATAGCAACTACATTCTTCCAGTTTCTCAGGCCCAAAACTTGGGAGTCATCTTTGTTTTCTTCTTTCGTACCTCCTTTCTAATGTATAAACAAACCTTACTAACTCTAACTTCAGACTATCTCCAGAATCCCACCACTTCTTACATTATGACTATCACCTTGGGCCATCTCTCACTTGGATTACTTTAACAGCTTAACTGGTGACTTTGATCCTTACTTCATTAGTTCATTCTCAACATAGCACTCAAAGTGATCCCTAAGACAGAGGTCAGATAATGTCAACCCTATCCTCGAAAACATCCAAAGACTTCTTATCTCAGAGTAAAAGTTTGGCTCCTTCAAGTGACAAGCTTTGTCCCACATGATCTGGCCTCTTCAAGCATGCAGAGAATGTTCCCTAGTCATGGCTTCTGCATACTCCCTAAACTGCACAGTCACTTCCTTCAGGCCACTATTCAAATGTCACTTAAACAGCAAGACTTTCCCTACCTAGTGTTCATAAATGAGTAGATTCTGACACTCTCTATCTTCTATGCTAAGTTCTATTTTATTTGTAGTAATTATTACTTACAGATTCATTAATTGTGTATTCATAAGTCACCTTAATAGTGAGGATTTTCCTGACCATTCTATATAAAATATCTTCCTCCCAAGCACTCTGTAGTTCACTTAACATTTTTTTTTTTTTTTCACAGTAGTCATCACCTGGTCTTTGATTTGTCTTTTGTCTGCCTCTCTCACTAGAATGTAAACTCCATGAGGGCAGATCCTTTGCTTTGGTCATGCTGCACCCTGTCCCCTGAATGGTACCTGGCTTGCCGTACGTGCTCAACAAGTTTGTAGAATGCGTAGACTCTGATGATCAGAACTACTTCTTCCAACCACCAAATCTACCAATTTTCCTGTATTTATAATAGTGGCTTACATTTAGCTAGTGTTTACTATAAATCAGTATGATTATGTGCCTTATGTAAATTATCTCATTTAAGCTTCACAAAACCCTAGGAGGAAAATGCCATTATTATTTCAATATACAGATAAGGAAATTAAGTAAAGAGATTAAATAATTTGTCTAGAGTTGCAGAGCTTATAAGTGGAGTCAGGATTTGAACTCAAGTTTGGCTCCACAGCTTGTATTATATTACCTCTATCTAAATATTCTGGGCATGCTGTCTTTGCTTGTGAGATCAAACCTTTCACTTTTGCACTAGATTTTTTTCTCCCTTTGCACTGTAGCTTTAAATGTCATTAATACTGATGCTTTCTAAATTTACATTTCCAGAACATGTCTTCAGGCTTCTGACTAGAGGAAATACCTACTTGACATTTCCACGTGGATGTCACATATCCATCTCAAATGTAAACTGTCCAAGGTGAAAATCTTGATTTTCCCCAGTTCCTCATGACTGTTCTGCATCTTGGACAATGGCACCATGTTCAACCAGGTGCTCAGTCCAAAGACTTTGTTTTTTCCCTTCTACCCCACATCCAATACATCCACAAGACAGCTCTCCCCTTAAAATATATCCTGAACCTTCACTCCTATCTGTCTCATTCTGCTCAAATGTCACATTCTTAGAGATGTTTTCCCTTGTTATGCTATCTTAAAATAGCACGCTCACCCTGAACATTTTTCATTCTTCTGTTCCCTTACCCTGTGCTTTCTTTTTCTTTATAACTCATTACTTTATTTATCATTTGGCTGCCAGAACACTCACTCCCTCTGACCCCCATACAGCATGTCAGCTCTGTTAGGGCAGGGTCTTTGCCTTGTTTGCTAGAATGACTGGGGCTGTGTGTTCATGTGTATTCCTGCCTGGTGACACTATACATGTACATACATCACACATGTAACATTTATTTTCCTTTTTTACCTAAAGACAATAATTTCATCAGTCATTTCTTGGCGTCTTTTGTACTGCTGCAAACATATAGAGCAGTAATCCTGCTTGGGATTCAATCCTCGGGTCACTGAAGCTCTCAGATTGCACAATGACCAGTGGAGATCTTGGTTTAGAAGACTAGTTGTTGTTTCCAACAGGGTCTATGAAATATCAAAACAAAGCCAACAAACAAATTTGCAAAGTGAAAGAGACAGAGGGCATAACTGGAAAACTGGACTTGGATAGTTTTAAACCCCAAACAAGTGAAATTAGAATACATTATTGAGAGATAAAACTGATAAAAACAAACATCAAAAACCCCAAACTTAAGTGGTTACTTTTAATGGGTAATGGTAAGTATATATGTTAAATTCCCAAAATAATTACTAAAAGGCTGTCACTAGTTTCTACTGAGAAACGTGCACTCTATCATTTTGTGGCTTGGTTCAGTACTGATGACTTTTGAATGACTGGAGAAACACAAATATACTTACTACATTTATATAATAACTTCTCCCTGAATGCCTCATAAGTGTTGTAACAAATAACATAAAATTCCATATATATATATATATTATTCACACTGCATCCTGGCAATAATCCAAATAACCTTTCACTAGAAAAGCTAATGGCCATTACTCAGTTTTCATTCCCTTGGGCAGAGAGATCACATTTTCTTAATCAGCACTTACAAATCATTTGACTCTACGCACGACTGTGACATCTGTCATTAAGTTACATAAAGACATTTCCATAACTACTACATTAATCATTTTAAGACTATGCGTGCTTATAAAGTATCGTTTTCCTACTGTATCTAGTGCTTAACACGCATATATATGATTTAGATATGCAGCTGGGGTTCTCTTCTGTCAATCTCTAAAGGGAGGATAGTGCTGGCACAATCCATCCTCCTTGCTATATAGTCTAACCCCTTAACTGTAACACAGAACTTTTAGATTTGATGATCTAACTGTTGTAATTCTTTCTAATCAACCCCATCATTTCCTCCTTTTTCAAAGTTCCAAAGTTAGCAAAAATTTTCTGCCTTGCACTCAGTTTTTCTTCTGCCAACATGGAGTTTGTGCCTGCAGGGGTATCACTTCACTGGGCTGCACTTAGCAAAACTGCAGTTCTTATAACACTCTTAGAAAAGCTGTCACTCAATTTTTTCTTTTTCTTTTTTCAGATTATTAAAAAAGCAGACACTGTATCTTACATGCCTAAATGGCACTTTTTCCTTAGTGGCTTCAAGAGTCACTTTGAAGTACCCTAAGAAAAAAATCTGCATACCACACTGGCTCCTATGAGAATTAAAGCTACAGGCAATTTTGAGTTAAGGGAAACCTAATGACCATTTTTGGTTAGTGGCAATTATCTGCTTCAGAATGTTTAATTTTATTTTGTAATTTCCTAGGGGGAAGGGGATGTTGACTCTTCCCCTTTTCACAGATTATATCTTTGCATTCAATTATTTTTCCAGAAAGTTTCTCACACCCTTCATTTGTTTCACTGCCAATGAATCAAATGAAATGAATACAAATTCGATGCATTTCCACATTCTAGACTATGTATATAATGTATAATTTATTAATGTCAAGAAAAAATTAAAAATAAAAATCTTCAATCTATCAGACGTCTACTAAACACAGAATAATTTCTAAAGAAAAAGTACAGGTACAAAGAAAAACTAAATACTTTCTATTGTTAACACAGGCTTAGAAATAGAAAGCAGCTTACTTGTTCATAATTGAAGGTATCTAACATTCCCAGAATAAGACCCTGGATTTCTCCAAGTTTTCCTTTTCCATAAACTGGATCCTATTTAGAAAAAAAAATGTAAATCTGTTATGATTCTTGGTATTTTTAAATTGCTTGAAAATAGCAGTTATCTGAAAAAGTTAAATACTCAAGTATTTTTCTATAGCCACAAAATATTTATTCTTTCATGAACCTTCTTGAAATGCATATCAGTCTCCCTCTGGCCATCACAAGTATTTTGGAAAGATAAATAAAATTTAAATGACCCAAAACGCCTTGCTTAACAATCTGCTTTGCAAGTCTAATTAAATCTTACTCTGGTTTTGTTTCTACAAAAAGCTCCTCCTTCCTCACATTTAATAATACCTTTCCTTCTTTGAGTCCTTTTCCAGCCTTGTTTCTGGGGAAGAAAAGGTGAGTGAGAAAGGTACATTTCTTAGTATTACAGTATTTGAGCATTTCACATAATACTTTCATATATATATATATATATTTTTTTTTACTTAGTATGGTGTGAGCAGTTTCCCATATAATCAAATATTTTGTTATAGCTGCAGATTATGACTCGTGAAAATACCATGTGTTATTAAACCATTCGCTATAGTGGGGCATTTGAGTTGCCTCCCCTACCCCAAATTCACCCACTATTCTTAAATGCAATTTTAAATTGAATCTTTGATACTTTCTTTAGAGGAGATTTCTAGAAAGGGAATTAATTATAGACTCAATTACAGACTTTTATGGGTACTTATATCACTAACAAATTGCTCTACCAAAAAGTTGTATTATGCAATTTTTATCTCCACCAGAGTATTTCTGTGCTCATTTTATTGAATTTTTGGCTAGGATGAGAGCTATAATAAAAATATTATTTAATAAATGAGTATGTAAATTATGTTACTTTATTTTAATATGACGTTATGTAAGACACAAATGGCTCTTCTATGCCAAGTAGTAGAGTAGGGATATACAACTATAAAGTAATCATAAAAGTAGTAATTTATTAAATGGGAAGCATATACCAAGTAAAGTGCTGAGAACTTTCTGCAGGCCATATCATTAAATTCTTTTCAGAACATTTGTAAATGAAGAAATTCAGGCTCACAGAAGCTAATTAAATAATATCATGAAACTATTAAGAAGGTAAGTTGGAATTTACATTTAATATTTTAGAAACCATGTTCTGAATTAACATACTATATTGGTCACCCAAATATAGATCTATAAACAAATTAAATAATAAACTAGTATTTGCAACTAAAAAGTATGGGCAACATTTCTGGTTACTTCTTAGAGCATAAGGGTTAATTTATTAACATCTTGGGGCAGTAATAGCAACTGTGAGTTTATATGTAAAGAAAGAAAAAATACTTTAAGGTAGGAAAAATGCAGGTGAGAATTTAGAAACTTGAAAAGCTGCATTCCTGTTCTCATTCAATGTGGTCCTATAATTTGCTTTTCTCTGGGTTCTGACAATGGCTCTCCACGCATAGGCAGATGATATTTCTAACTAATGTTGGATTTTTTGTAGTTTTAGTTGGTTTACAGCAGCAGAAAATTGCCACAGGCTCCTGGTCTCTGACTCACTAGTTTATACAGAAAAAAATCAAAGGTTTCAAATATGTAGATGTGTACTGATTAACAGGTTTCTAATATTGGGCTTGAATAGGTCACTTTAGCTTAATAGGGAAATTTTCTGTTACAGAGATATCACTTAAACTAAAGATACCTGTCAAACATGTACAAACTATTTATAAAAGGCAAGGCTATGGATATCTTAGACTAATCCTTCTCACTAAGAAAACAATTCAGGTCACACTTCCACCAGACAATTTTTTCTTTTAATTTTCTTTGCATAAAAACAGATCCATGTTCACACTTCTGAATTTTTACTCAATTATACTTTTGGTTAAGCTCTTTTTTTTTTTTTAATTTTTAAAAAAAAATTTTTTTTTTTTAAAGATTTATTTATTTATACATACAAGAGCTGGGTACAGGCCGGAGTCCAGGGAGGTGAGAGGATTCACTAGAGACAGAGTGAGGAGCAGAACAGGCAGACTAACTGAAACACACTGCTGAGGGCAGCAGCAGGCGAGGCAGGAGAGGTCTGCTGCACCATGTGGGTCCCCTCCCTGGCCGGCAGCAGGGATCAAACTCATGCTGTAGTGGCTGTGGTTTGCTTCATAGTGCGTTGCTTAACCCTCTGCGCCACGAGGGAGGCCCTGGTTAAGCTCTTAATAAACATACCTATTCCTCCAAGTATAGATGGACAGTGTAAAACCTTATTTTATAACAATGTATTATATGAGACTGAGGTATCTACCATGGCATATATATATATCTGATGCACTAATATATCTCTAGCATAGGTAAGTTCTGTCATTTGTTTATGACAACAGCTGCTGGAGAATGAAAAGGTCTGTAAAAGGTTAAATTATGGGGGGAAAAGATAAATCTTTATAGGTCATGCCTATATTTATATCAGTGCATTTCACTTTAATATGCATAATTTAAAGGCAAAAATCATGAAAATTACTGCATGCTGGGACAACATATAAATTATAGAATGCAAAAGGGAGCTCAAGGCTTCAAGCACAGCATGTACACAATACTAGCTTTTCAAATTATTTTCCAAAGATGTGAGCTAGATTCTTCAGCAGTGAATAACTGCTGAGGTTTTTCTTTAACTTGTTTGTAAACATAAAAGAAGACCACACTTGGGTACTTTACATAAACTTGGTTTTTAAAAAGCAAACTAGAAAAAGATGTGATGACCACCTTTTTCCTACTGCTTCGTAGTACCTATTGTATCATCAAGCATTACTTTAAAACAGAAACAATACCCTTTGCAGTTAATTAGTATACACACTGATTCTCTATCTTCAATTTTTCATATAAATCATTTGTTTGCTTTAATTCCCTTAGTAAGGTGGTCATAAACCGTTTCTCAGAAGCCAAGAATTACTTTGGTCAGAGTGAGGCTCAATAAGAGCAAGCATTGAGGACAGAATGTTATAATAAATGTGATTAAAAACACAATCACCTAATGTTCACGAAAGAAACCTGTATAATTCAAGCCCCAGGTATCACTTTGAATAAACATTTAGAGTTCAAGAAGAGCTCTGTGAATGAACCTCTTCAGTGAACATCTCATCTAGAAAGACTGTAAATTTACTGAGCAACTGTGCATCTAAATAATTTCATTTCTTATCTTCTCCCTGATAAAGTGAGGTGGTATGAAAGACACCATGGCTAGCGCAAGGTACAGAAGAAAAGGCTTGAGGTTTGAGGTTTAAGATCCAGGTTAGGGCCTCCCTGGTGGCGCAGTGGGTTAAGCAACGCACTATGAAGCAAACTGCAGCCACTGCAGCACGAGTTCGATCCCTGCCGCCAGCCAGAGAGGGGACCCACATGGTGCAGCAGACCTCTCCTGCTGTGCCCGCTGCTCCCCTCAGCAATGTACTTCTGTTGATCTGCCTGTTCTGCTCCCTGCTCTCTGTGGTGAATCCTCAACCCCCCCCCCACCTTTGGCCTGTACCCCAGTGCTTGTATGCATAAATAAATAAATCTTTAAAAAAAAAAAAAAGATCCAGGTTAATGTTTCAACAATGTAAGGCAAGTTATTTAATCTTCCTGAGTAAATATTTTCCTCATAAGATGAGGATACCACTAATTCTCAGCTTAATGAACACAGAGATTAAAAGAGGTAAAGAACACAAAAAAGCTTTATAAACAGCTAAGAACTATCCAGGAACATTAGGTGACTGAGTCAACTAAAATTTATTGAGTACATATGATGTTCCAGGCACCGAGCTAGGTTGACAAGACAGATGAGCTCAGCTTTTACAGGACTCACAGTCCAGGGAGGCTGAGCCAATAAGAAGGTGAAAGTTTCTATTAAGAGGTATGATGGAGACTGGGTGGAGTGGGGAAGTAGAGGAGAGAAAAATTTATTTCCTGGAATACTCTAGGAAATAGGAAATATTTTAGTGGAGAACACTTAAAGTGGATAAATACTGAGGTGATGATGAAAATGATGGGGGGAGAATTAAAAAAAATTCAAAACTCTCACAAACTTATATATACAAAAATTCCTGGTGAGCACATTCGATAACTTAGATGAAATGGACATTTTCTTGAAAGGTACAACCTATCAAAATTCATACGAGGAGGAATAGACAATCTGAATTGGCCTGTAACTCTTAAAAAAATTGAACCAATAAGTAATAACCTTTAAACCATAAGGCACCTGGCCCAGATGATTTATTCTACCAAACATTTAAAGGAGATATTATACCAATACTTTGTAACCTGCTCCAGAAAAAAATAGAAGAAGAGGGAATACTTCATAACTCACATTACCCTAACACGAGCATTACTCTAACACCAAAACCAGACAATCTCAACAGAAATGTCAGTAACTTACTTTGTGGACACAGACAAACTGATTCTAAACTTTATATGGAAAGACAAAAGAGACAAAAAAGCTGACTTTGAAGAAAAAGCCAGAGGACTAACACTACCCACAATCATGACTACAATAATCAGGACTGGTATTGTCAAAGAATAAATAGATCCATGGAAAGAGAATAGCGAGCTGAGTCACCTGAGCAAAAAAGTCAAAAGGGAAAGGAATAATCTCTTCAACAAATCTCGAGGACAACTGGACATACACATGCGGAAGAATGGCACTGACACTGACCTTACATCTTTCACAAAAATTAACTTGAAGTGAATCATAAATGTGCATGTGAAACAAAATTAAAACTTCTCAAAGATAACATAGGGAAAAATCTGGGGGACTCTGGTTTTAGGTGATAAGTTTTTAAGAGATAATACCAAAAGCACAACCCATGAAAGAAAAAATTTTAAAGTTGGATTTCACTAAAATTAAAAACTTCACAGTAGGAAAAAAACCTTGTGGAGGGAATGAAAAAACAAATCAGACTAGAGGAAGCATACATCTGATAAAAAAAAAAAAAACTTGTACAAAAAATACAAGTCCTATAGGACTTATAAGAGTTTAAGAACTCTTAAAAGTCAACAATTAGAAACACCAAACATCCCAATTAAAAACTGGGCAAAAGATCTTAACAGCCACATTACCAATGGAGACACACACATGGCAAATGAGAAAAATGTCCAATGTCATTACTCATAAGAGAACTGCAAATTAAAACAACAATGAGACCACTGCAAACCTATTAGAATGATTAAAATAAAAAATACTGGATTTGACACTTGTTTTATCATCAGAATATGGTCTATCTTGATAAATGTCCCATGTACACTTGAGAACAATTAGTTCTACTGTAATAGTTGCTGTATAAATGTCAACTAGATCAAAGTGGTTAAGATTGTTCAGCAGAAATCTGTCATCTTAATTTTTGTTCCTGTTTCTTTTTTCTGATTGCTTTTAAGCTTTTCTGTTAATCACTGATCTTGAGCAACTGTGAAGTGCACTGAAATTTTCTTCATGGTCTTCCAGTTTGTGTCTGTGTGATAACAGCTATCAACATATTTGAAAACATTTCATTCACTATTTCTTAAAATATTTTTTTCCTGCTCTGACTCCCATTCTAGGAATGCACAGTTCATTTATACTCTGGTTCATTTTTTCTGATTTACTGATTTAAGTGTTTCATTTGGATAGTCTGTATCAGCTGTCTTTAGTCCACCAATCTTTTCTCTTGTTTATGTGCCCTTGCTTCCTAATTCTAAAGTCCATGTCATATCTAAGTTTCATTTTCCAACTTTTTTGCAAACCTTCTAAGTTTTGATTGAATTTCATACACTGTAAGTTTTACAGTGTTGGGATCTGGATAGTTCTGTATTTCTAAAAGTACTTTTAAGCTCTGCTCTGAGAGGTGGTTAAATTATCATACTTTGAAAAGCATGATAATTTCAGCTCTTGCTTTTAAGATTAGTAAGGCACGACTGCAGGTAAGTTTAGTTTAGGGTTAATTGTGTTTCCCACTACTAAGTATTTCTAAGTACTCCCTACCCAATGTTCTGTAAATTATGAAGTTTTCTGGTCTTACTGATGGGAAAAGCACTATTGTTGGCCCTGTATGAGTACAAGCATTGTTCCTTTCATACCTTGAAGGTTTTGCTTTCTCTGCATTCAGCAGTTTTAAAATAAAACCCAAAGTCCTTTCTGTCATTTACAAAGCAATTAAAGACACAGTCCTGACTTGCCTCTCAAAATTCAATTCTGTGACTCTATTCATTCTTCTCTTGTGATCCAAGCATAAACTCTTGCAACTCCGCTTGGTACCAAGTTTCACCTACAATTCTTTGTATATACAGTTCCCTATGCTTACAACAGTTCCGTTTCCTTCTTCCTTCATCTCTCCACATCCAACTACAATTCTTTATGCTCTTTAAGATTCAGTTCAGATATCTCTTCCTCCAGGAAATATTTCCAAATTCCCCAGTCTGTCTCTGCTATATGCTTTTATTGCTATTCCTTTGGTTATATATATTCAGAAACCCAACTTATTCTAATTTATTCTAAAAAGATAATTATTGAAAAGGGACCGGGCTGTTTCAAGGATCCTAGCAAAGGGCTGCAGACAAGCTTTAAGAAACATAATGAGGAGTCAAATGCTATCAGGATTTTTTCTTGTTGCCTCCTCTCCCTGAGTCCTGAATCTTCTTTCATCATCTCTTTCCTCCATGCATCTTGTCTGTTCTTTTCTTCACCTATCTGGTTCATTCTTTTCCTCTCTGTAGAACAACATTTTTTTTTTTTTTACTATTTCAGGCCATCTGATTGAAAAGTAGTCACTGTCAGCTCCTGAACTTTGTACATTATATAATCCAGAGATCTGAAGACAGACGTATTTGCATTTTTCAAGTTAGCTCAGATATTTCCTGGAAAGGACACTAATGGGCCCTGATTAGGGCAGTTGCCCCCGCTGACTCAATCAGGTGCAGCCAGATGACAGGGTCGTGCTTTCACATGGCTACTTCACTGAAAGTGAAGGGATATGGAAGAGGCAATTACCCAAAATGGGGTGCAGAGCAGATGATCCCAATGGTGGCTGCTCTTAGAATCTTACATTGGAAACTTTTTCTCTCTTATAATTGCTCTTCTGGGGTGAAAATTGTGCCTTTCATCAACACTGCTGGCAATTAAACAGGGTAACACATAATAATAAATACTCCTCACAGAACCAGAGACTGAAACAAATGAAAATCTTACATGATATGATAGGAAAAAGCATAAATTAGGAGTGAGAGTCTTTGTTGGTAGTCTAGGTTCTGCCAGGCAGAACCAGGCACTTAATTTTTCTATACTTCCATTTCCTCCTTTGTCAAGAAAAATTTTTATAGTAGCCCTACCCACCTCAAGGGATTGTTGTGAGCTTTAAATGAGAAAATATCTGTGAGAGCACTTGAAAAAATTAAAATCTCTCTGTAAATATATTTATTAATACACAAACATTCAAATAAGGGATTTAAGAAATAACATATCCTCCTGAATAGTGGGAGTAAACCACCACTAAAGACAGAAAATAATAAAGACACCATTACAAAGAATGGAGCATAACTCAAAGTGAAGATATTCAAATATGAAAAGCCTTCAGAAACACGCATTTTAAAATACAGATTTCTTTTGCTTTTGCCAAGGGAAAAGCGTATTTTTATTTATCATAATTTATGTATCATGATATATGGTTAAAGCGCAACATAAAGTAAAATGCATAGACTAAAAAGCCACTTTTGAGTTTAGGATTTCCTAATTTATGTGGTAATTAAAGTCCTCATGGTTTATGGAGATACTGCTTTATGACTAATGTATTTTAAAATGGATACAGGCGATATAGTCTTTATCAGATAATTATTCAATACAGGATGAAGATCAAATGAGATAGCATGTGTGAAGATACACTTCAAATGATAATGTACTATGTGATGAGAGACAACTGGATAGCATTAGTCTACCAGCAAAGGCACAGATGCTCAGTACCAGATGGGAAGTGGAGTTTGGAGAGTCTTGAAAGAGCTAAGAGGGTCATTTTTTTTTTTTTTTTTTTTTTGACATCGATTGTGGTCCCCATGGGTTTCCCACCACCATTTCACCAGTGTACTATCACCTCAGTTAATACGGACATTCTTGATGGGATAAAAACCATTTCAGGATTATAAAGACCAACGGCATCACATTACCATTTCAGCATTTTTAAGATTTATTTTAAATTGAGATAAAATTTAGACACCCCCATCAGCTATTACCAGCAGAGGGCAATCACCAACAAATCGCCCATAGTCCTCTACCATATCCACGGTGCTTCCTTCCCACTTCACTCTTTTCTCTCCTCCCAGCCTTCGTGCTTCAGTTCTATAGTCAGCTATCAAGGGTTAGTTTTTAAACATATCTTTATCTGACTCTTAGTTACTTTATATTCCACATATTAGTGACACCATTCGGTATTTACCTTTCTCTTTATGACTTGTTTCATTTAGCATTACCCCTTCCAGCTGCATCCATATTGCTGCAAATGCTATGTATTAATTTATTTATTTTTGATAGCTAAGTAATATTCTTTCTTTTCCAATGACTATGTACTAAATAAAGTGCACTCTAAGGATAATATCTGCTTTTCCCCTGAAAATGTTCACAGATTTTTCTAAACATAATTTTTGGGCACTTTTAGTATTTTCCCCTTGATAAGGTTGGAAAGGTCGGGTCTTTATGTTGGGGGAAAAAAGGGCTTACAAAGGCTTTGGAAACAAAGCTGGCTAGATCTACAGTAGGGGGTGAGTCTTGAGCATAAAACATTTTAGGATGAGCTAGACAACCTATTTAACTAACAATGATTAAGAAATGCCAATAATAACTTAATTGTTAGGTCATCCCTTTTGATCTAAAAAGTACAATCAGCTTGAGTAACAGCAGTTCTTTCCCAACAGCACATCAATAGAAGTTTGCATATCTGAAGCCTGAGATAACAAAAACAATGAACATCTGAAAGCTGTGTGTCTGAACTGTCTGGCAGGTGTGTGCCAGGGAAACCTGTGTCCCCTGTGTGCAGAAGATTCATGGGTGACAGTCACAGGCAGCAAATGCCAAAAATTAGCTGCATTATGCTTAAGACTCATTTCAACATTAGTCCAATTTGCTGTTATTTATAAATAACTAAAATATTAGTTGAAATTGATCAAAACTAAAATCCATACCCTCCCTACCTCCCCGCCCCCCGCCCCACTCACCTGTAAGATTCTTTGCAAGATTGATGGAAGGGCAATAAATGAGGCCATACTGTTTAACACTTGCATGGTCAAAGATTTCAGAGCTGTTACAATAAAATGTTAAAATCAATATAAATAAGTTATTTTGATTTGTCCTACAAGCCAGCAGAAAATAGTAGATTTATATAGTTTCTGAGGAATTTTATTAATCATGGTCACTTTGATATTTTAAAGTTACAAAGCTATTCTTACTCATGACAAATGATATATGACTGGTGCTACAGAAAGAATTAAACCCGAAAGATGAGACCAACTCCACATTATGACTTCACTGAGGAAAATTAATATGATACTGGGAAAAGTTACCAATGATGATTTTAACAGATAAAAATTGGGTGATGGTGTAGGCAGACTCTGATGAACTTACCTTCAGCGTGTAGATTAGGTACAGCTGAACTAGATAGCTTCTGAGGGCCCATCATTGCCTCCAACAATGGAAACCAGAGTGCCTATTACAACATCAGAGGAAAACGAATTAGAAAACTAAAAGAGAGAATACTTGACTGGGGAAAGACAATAAAAATAGTGACCACACCCAGAGCAGATATCTTTATTAATAGGTCTATAGGAAAAAAAGGAAGCCCAAGTCAAGTCTAGACCTTAGAATTGCAATCTTTTGTGTATCTGGAGAGAGTGGGTTCAAAGAACCACGGTAGAGCTTCCTGCTAAGTTTTTTAATTCTCTGGTTATAAATATATCACTGACAAAACCTGAATAACCCTATGTACCACAGAAGAGAACAGAGCATCCTCGTGACAGTTGTGCCCCCATTTTTCTTCAATTGTATTTAGCAAGATAAATGAATAAAAGATTATGCAAAGGGTTTTTTCCCATATCAAGCATTATTTTTATTTCCTAAGACATTATACTTCAGGGAGTTAACATTATTTTAGTTAACATATTTACAACTATATCATGAGATAAATTAAAAGATCTATGTTATTCCTGTTGTGTGAGGCACTTCTTCTAATGCTTTACAGTCTCAAATAACCTTATACAATTTGTACTATCTTCACTCGAGATAAAAAGCTGAAGTTTAGAGAAGCTATGCTATTTGCCAAAGATTACTCTGCCAGTGAGCTGGTAGCAGTATAAGTAGGCAGATATACAAATGTAAGACAGGTAGACTGTAGTTGGCAAAGGATTGACAACCCAACTTCCTGCTCTCTAACTTTAAGGAAATACTACATCATAGTAAACTTGCTAAGAAAAACTTCAGAAAGAGATATTATAGACAGTTCATTATCAAGCTTTGGGATATTTCTACTTTTCAAAGTTATTTTTAGGCCTGTGGCAGTAGCTTTTACTGTTACTATTACCAAAAAAAAAAAAAAAGAAAGAAAGAAAGAAAGCAAAGCAAATGACAATATTTGACATTCTATAAAATGACCTAGCATTTTTAAAAAATAATATTTCTATAAAATTTAACATACAAATGTTTTGTGTCATTATAATATTTGTTCAGATATGAAGAAGAAACCAGTTGTGGTATGAGGAAGTAGAGAGTGATTTGAGTAGTATGTGGGAGTAGTGTGGGTGTGTCTAAGTGTGAGAGAGACAAACTTCTCTTACAAATAGATTCCTCTTAAATTCAGTCAGTAAATAAATGGTATAGCAATAATCTTAGAGAAATAAAGTTCCAAAGATAGGAAGAAGTCCAACATCTAAAGCTTTTATTCATTTATCATTGAAATGCAAATCATAACCACAGTGAGATACTACCTCACACCCATGAGAATGGCCCATATTAAAAAACCCAGAAACAACCAATGATGACAAGGATGTGGTGAAAACCTCTTGCGCTGCTGGTGGGAATGCAAACTCCCCCAGCCACTATGGAAAGCGGTGTGTTGGGTCCTTAAAACATTAAAAATGGATCTAACATATGACCCAGCAATTCTACTCCTTGGAATCTACTCAAAGGACACAAAAACACTAATTTGAAAGGAAACCTGTGCTCCTATGTTTACTCTGGGAGGAATCAAATACCATCTAAAAATTAACAAAGATGTAAGAAAGTAAATACAAATTAAATCTAAAAATAAAAATAGACATAGCATATTTAAACTTAAAACTTTTTTACCAAATTATAAAAAAAATAACATTTTTATTCAAACAAATTTCAATATCTAACATCTTTATTAAAACAAATTCCAGAAAAATCAAAATGGCTTAGTATTAAATATATATAATCACAGCTTTAAGAATTCTACCCTTCTGTGTTTCTCTATCAAAATATAACTATACTCACATATAGATAAGTAACCAAAAAAAGAAATGAAAATAAGAAGTTAAGAAAGGAAAAATCATGGCAAAAGACTGGTATAAAGTCCATAATCCATTTAATTAAAGATTAAAAACTATGGAAATTATAGATATAGGGAAAAATGTGTCATTAACCTCCCTGATGTAAAAGAGCATAACCAGTTAAAAATAAAAAAGAGGGATAGAGAAGTTGGAACAAGTATAAATTCATGTACATTTACTTATTGATTTGGCACCAGAAACATTAAAAAAACTGAAGTGCAATTATAAATATACATAATTCCATACATACATTATAATTCCAATCTATTACAGTTTTGTAGATTTTTTTTAACTTTAGTGAGATTAATTGAGAGTGTGTGGTAAAGAAATATTCTTTTGAAATTCAGAAATTCCTTATTTTTATGTTTCCTGAGACTGAATCCTGTATTTTCAAAAGCAAGCACACTTCACCCAATTTTTCTAAAATTATGCCATGCAAGGCAGATAAAAAATGTCTACAGTGATGTTCACCAAATGACAATGATGATTATTTCTGGGTGACAGGGTGGGTGCAGGGTAATTTTTTAAAAACATCTTTCTGTATTGCAGGATATTTTAAAAGGATAGTCATACATCATTTCACACACAAAAAGTTTTTTTTTAATAAAGAAAAAAATCACATCTGTTATATAAATGTGTTTGTTGTACATAATTTATATTCTAAAATTTTTTTAAATACATGATCTTAAAAACTTTTTAAAAAAGATTTATTTATGCATACAAGAACTGGGATACAGGCCAGATTGCAGGGAGTGAGAGGATTCATCAGAGACAGAGTGGGGAATAGAACAGGCAGATAAACTGAAATATAAGGGCCAGACAGGAGAGGTCTGCTGCACCATGTGGGTTAGCTCCTTGTCTGGGGATCGAACTCATGCGGCAGTAGCTGTGGATAACTTCATAATGCTGTGACTTAACCCCTTGCGCCACCAGGGAGGCCCCTTAAAAACTTTTTAACAAAAATGTAAAGGAGAAATTCACCCATCTCATAAAACAGAAACTACACCAAGTTTATCATTTTTCTGTAACATGTATAGCTAAATGTATATGAAAAATTTACCCTGCCTTCTCACTTCAGATATCCAAGCAGTGGAAAGAAGCCAGAGCCTGGAGGGGCAGGCACTGAAGAGTTACCCCAGATCATGCTTCAACTTAGTGTCTAAAAAGTACTGCAGAATTTGGCTGTCAAGTCATATCTCGCCCCCTTAGATTCTGCTTCACTGCTGTAACTCCCACCTGCACCAGGTGCTTGACTATACTTTCTTCAGCTCTGTGTTTTTTGTTTTTTTTTTTTTTGCATTCTGGAGTCTCTTACAGCAACGGTCCCAACCTTGGCTGCAGAGAGTAAACATGTGAGAAGATCCCAAACATGCTGATGCCTGAGTCCTAGCCTCAGAGGCTTTAATTTATTCGATCTGGGGTACAGCCTGAAGACTGGGATACTTCACAGCTCCCAGATGACTCCAATGTGCAGCCATAGCTGAGAACTACTTATCACAGACCTTCTTGACCTTTTCCAGCTTTCTCTGTACCCCTTGAGGGTTTTCCTCCACTGTTCATGCTCACTCTCATCCACCGGGAATAGAAGAGATGATAAATGATGACACATCCACAAGAGCAATACATGGAGTACAGAAAATCTCAGTCCAAAGAGGACAAGGACATCTAGTATTCACACAGCTAAGGTGTGCAGCACAGCCAAATCTGAGGCTATAAAGCCTTTTGTGAGAAACAAAGAGGTCAGGCACTCCTCATAATAATGCCAGGAGTCTTATACTCCTGGGAGCACTGCACAGTGATTAAAATGCAGTTGAATTAAACTCAGGTGGTTGAGAGAGCCGTGGAAATAGAATTAATTTCTAGTTTCAGACCAGAACAGATTTTTTAATACATAAGTAGTCATTCTCCTACCTCTCGTTGCTGCTGGTTCAAATTATGTGAATTTCTCTGGCAAAGGGCAATTGTCTCTACCATGGCATCTTCAACATCTTTCAGTGAGGGACCTTCTTTAGTATCTAAATTCAGAAAAATTGTTAACATCATTTAAGGATATATTACTGATAATGTCAGAGCTTCTGAAAATAATTTTTTTTCTTTGCACAGACTTAGTTTCTAAATACTATCTAAGGTTTAGTAAATTAACAAGCAGGCAATTCTGTGTGATTGTTTTCCATATAAGTGTTTGACATTCATAGGACATATAAAGCACATGACACTTGGCATTTTAATATGCTTTAGCTATGGAAAATCCACAATCATTTGTTGTGAATTAGTTAGCAGAGCAATTATCTTTCACCTTTCTTGTGTTACCACTTACCTCTCTGCTTATTTCTTAAATGGAGATTTTCTCCCAAGATAGTATCATAAACACTTCATTTTTTAAACATTTCAGTCACTTTGGTAGTTTCAACTCTCATGTCCTTGCTAATAACTTCCAAATAATACCTTAAGTCCCTATTCCCTTCATGATCTGCAGGTTAAATTTTCCATAGATTGTAAAACATCCATCTCCACCTAGATGTCCTTGGAAAACACCTAGAACTTTGTGTAAAATCCAACTCATTTTTTTCACTTCAAAATCTGCTCCTTTCGCCATTTCCAAACTAAGTTAACAGAAACTGGGTAACAGTAACCAGTTTAAAGATCTTCATTATCTTACTTCTCCTTCACCCACATATTAAAATCATAAAATTTTTGACTCTGCTTCCGTACTCTTATCTGCCACGACTTTTACACTGTGGAGCTCTTCATCACTTTGGCATGACTGCAATAGCTTCTTAATTAAGCTTTCAACTTTCAAATCTTTCCTCCTTCATTCCCTTTCATACTGTCATTAAGTTAAGAAAGCACAAGTCCAAACATAACAATCATATCCACAGAAACCATCAGATTTCTAATTTTTAAAAAGAGAATGTAAGTAAATCTGACAGTAAACACAGGAGATACTCTGGGTCAGCCTCTTACCCTCTGTCTTCTTATCTCACCAGATTACTTCCTACTCTCTGAGGTTACTGTCCAGGCACTTTCATATTCATATTCTCCTCATATTCTCCCTTGTTCTTACTTATGAAACTCCTATTCATCACTGCAGCTTTATTTCAAAGGTTGTGTCTTATGCAAAAGTATTTTTAATTCAAGTTACAAATAGCCCCCCATTTTTTCAGAAACCTTTGCCACACTCATAGCTCTTTTATATTTGATCCTATCTCTTTTAGGTTTTTCTTTCTATCTCTGTCTCCTTTATGAGACTGTAGTTCTTTGATGAGAACTGCTTTAGTCACCTGTATATACACATAGGAACTAGCACAGTGCTTGCAACTAGCAAATTCTCCAAAATTCTTAAGTATACTGAAAAAATTAAATATGAAAGTAAATGGCAGACATGAGGCTATTACTAAGAAATCTGTCTTCACTGGAATTCAAAAACTGAAATTATTTGCTTCTCCAGACATAGCACTTGTAAACCAGTGTTTACAGTGCTTCTTACTTTTCCTTCAATTTCCATGTAATGCTAGCAAAAATACTCTCACAGCAATGAATTGAAAAAGAAAATTTCATAAATGCAGTGAATTTAACAGACTGAATGAACATACACTGACAGGATAAAACATGTCTATTTGAACAAAATATGGAAGTCAACCAAACGTTTACTGAGTTTCCAAAGTATTACTGAATCCAAAGATTCAGTATAATGATCAACAAACAATGCAGACCCTATTACCTTGGACCCAACCACCATCAAACACAGATTAATAAATAATGTACACATAATTAGGATAAAGGTGTTTAAGGTCATTTATGAGCCAAGTGTCCACACACACAAAATGTTTTGATGTGTTAAAAGAGGCAGAGCAATCAAAATCACCAAAAGGTGATGCTCTGAACTTTGGAAGGGCTATTTGAAGATTATTAAGGAGTATGGAAACAAACAATCCAACTCAAAAGTAGGCAAGGGACTGGAACAGATATTTCTCCAAAGAAGAAATAAAAATGATCAATAAGCACAAGAAGAACACTCAACTTTATAATCATTAGGGAAATCAAAACCATAGTAAAATACCACTTTTCATTTCTCAGGATGCCCACTACCAAGAAAACAGAAAACATTAAGTGTTGATGAGGATGTGGAGAAATTAGAACCCTTTTGCATTGCTGGTGGAAATTTAAAATGAAATAGCTGCTAGGGTGGTGCCTCAAAAAATTAAAAACACAAATTACCATTTGATCCAGCATGGGTATCTGATGGGTAAGTACCTAGAAGGAATGAAGGCATGCTCTCAAAAAGTGTTTATATACCCTGTTATTGGCAGTATTACTCACAAGAGTCAAAAAGATGGAAGTAACTCATATAATCATCAACCAATGACAGGATATAAAATGTGCATATGAATACATAAAATACAAAATTCTAGCACATGCTACAACATGGGTCAATCTTGAAGAGATTATACCAAGTGTAATAACCTTGACACAAAAGGACAAACGCTGTATGATTATAGTAGTCAAATTCAGAAAGTGAGAAAGCAAACTGGGGCTTATCAGGGACTGAGAAGGCGGAGGGAATGGGGAGGAACTGTCTAAGGTGTACAGACTTACAGGGTGGGACGCTGACAATGGGAAGATGACAAGTTCTGGAAAGGATGGCAGTGATGGTTGTCCCATAATGTAAATGTACTAATGCCGCTGAACTGTACACTTAGTTATGTCTATAATACAGTAACATAAAATTTACCATTTTAACCAATTTTATGTACATTGAACTTTATTGACAATTACTATCACAAAGCCATGGTTTGTATGATTTTCTAATTTGACTCTGAAAATGAACTAAAATTAAGATCAATATTAAAGTAGTTATTATTGTGCAGATCAACGTCATTATTACTAATAAATGTAGTTTATTAGACAAAACTCTTAAAGTGTGGGGTTCATAGAAAATAATTAAATTATGCTCAAAAACTTACTTTCATCTTGATGTGTAATCTCTTGAAGCTTGCTTTGTAGTATCTAGGAGATAAAAAGAATGCAGGAAGTAAATGGAACACTTAATATATTTCTACATCTGAATTAACATAATTTAAAGGAAAATCTCAAGAATCAAAATTATTAAGAATAGTCTCTTACTGTCTCTCAGAAGAGAATTCTTAGGCACATAGAAAGCACAGTTAGGAATCAGAAGGGAATCCAAATATCAAATATCACTTATTCTGGCTTACTTTGCATCTACTGTCCACTGCACAGTCATTGTTGATATTCTTAGACACAGCAATGAGCATTAGAATTTATGCATGCTTTGATAGTGGAATAAAATTCACAGTGGGTTGTGAGAAAAAGGAGTGGGTGGCCTTGAAGTCGCACATCTACTAAATATGCAGTTGCAGTGTCTGCTGCTTTCTGAATTTTGCATCTTTATATACCCTTAACTGATATTCCAAAAGCTTCTTAACATACATTAAGTTATCCTTAATTTATCCCTTCTTGAGGTCCCTTTTCTTTTCTTGAGGTCCCTTACAGCAAAATGTTAAGGAAGAAATCACAGCATCATCACAGACCTCATTCACCCCATAATGGATATTTAAAGGACAAGTAGGATTAATAGTTCTCAGGCCCAGATCTTCTCACTACACCACCACAGTCACGCCCAGTCCAAGCTCTCATGGATTTATATCTGTATTATTGCAACACCCTCCGAAGTGCTCTCTGTTTCCACTTTTAAATCCCCTTCTTACACCACCCCCATCCTCCTACACAGAAGTTTTTATAAAACAAACAAGATAACATTAGTTCCTTGCTTAAAAACATTTAGCTAACCCTGTCTGACAACAGAATCAGAGCTAGTTTTCAGCATGTTTACAAAATCTTTCCAAACCTAGAACCACTCTTTGTTGCTAGGCTGACCTGCCTATCTAGGACCTAGGAGCCCTAGTAATGCTGCCAGACACTCTTGCAGCAGCTCATACCTCTCTGCATTCCCAAGCCCTTGCAAATGACAGTGTTATTCCCTGCAAGGATCTCCTGATTCTCTTTTTCTCATTCATTTCAGGAATTCTTTTTACTTATTTCAAATTAGGTTCATGATATTGTCAAAAAATACATTTCAAGAAAAACAAAGAGATGTAGAAGTAGCTTATAGATTAAAAGAGTTGAAGAACCCACAGAAAGCCTCTGTGGAGTAATTTTCTGGCCTGCTTTTTAAATTATATGACTAGGAAAAAACTAGAAGCCAGTATGGAACATATTTTTATATAAATGTTATATTCCCAGTGTGTTCTTAACTAAATGGACAATATTTTAAAAACTGATATAACACTTCCTACTCATTAGGGTGGTTACTAACAAGAAAATAGAAAATAGTAAGTGTTGGAAAAGTTGGAACCCTTGTGCACTGTGGTGCTACTATGGAGAACAGTATGGCAGGTCCTCAAAAATTAAAAACAGAATACCACTTAATCCAGCCATTCACCTCTGTGTATGTACCCAGAAGAAATGAAAGCAGGGACTTGAAAATATACATGTTAATACACCCATGGCAGCGCTATTCATAAAAGCAATCATAAATTTTATGGTTGCATATTTTACAGCAATTTAAAAAATTGGTAGAATATCAACTATTAGTGAGAAAATAGTTTCTCAAATCTTTCATACATTATTATAGGGAGTGTAAAATGGTACAATCACTTGGGAAAGAGGTATGATAATCTCTTATAAACCTGAACCTCTACTTATCCTTTGACCCAGCTATTCCATTCCTTGACATTGATTCCAGAGAAATGAAAGAGTTTGTGTACAAGAGTGATCATAACAGTTTATTTCATAATTGTCCCAAATTAGAAATAGCCTGGTATCAATCAATAGGACAATGAATAAACTGTGGCATATTCATACAATTAGATACTCTCAGGAATGAAAGGGACACTGTTATAAGCAATAACTGTTATAAGCAATAACAGAGATAAATCTCAAACACATGCCAAATGAAGGAAGAATCATAGAGGAGAGCTATTGGATGATTCCATTAATATGAATGAACAGAATATAGGCAAAGCTAATTCATGTGGAAAAAAATCAGAAAGGGTAATTTTGGGGGTGATGGAAGTGGGAAATGACTGTAAAGTGGCATGTGAGAACTTTCTGGGGGAAAAGTAATGTTCTCTATCTTGTTAAGAACTAGGGCTATACTTAAGACATGTGCATTGTGTGGTATGTAAATTTTACCTTAAAAAAGTACTACAAAGAAACTGAAGTCTGGTCAAAGGCATTCATGACAAAAATATTTAGAGGTAAGCTCTCCTATTGTCTGCAATGTACTTTGAAACATAAGAAATTGAGATGGCTCATCAGGCACCTATAGATCAGAGAGAGGAGGAGGAGGAGAAGGATCAGGGCAGGGGTGGGTAGAGCACAAGGGACTCTGGTGGTGGTGCCTGGGTGAATTGGTGGTGAGAATTTCACGGGAAAATCATACACTGTACAAATATGAAGGATGATGTAATAAATATACATTAAAAATAGAATAAAGAAATTGAGATGGACTGATGAAAACTTATATACTGTTATATGTCTCATACCTCAATTTAAAAATGATGGAGGGATAGGACAATAAAAAAACATTACCTTTAGCATTATTAAGAAGGCACCATGAATATCTCCTTTCTTTTCTAATAGATAAGCAGTGACTTCATGAAGTTGATACTTCTGGGTAATCTATGAAAGAAGAAAAGATGCAGACTTTCATTCACATTATCTGTGGAATATGAAGATTCTAACATCAGGGATGATAAAAAACAACAACATACAACAAAACAACAACATGCTGAATGTATGTTATTTTTCAGTATAACATGTAAATATTTTACTTTTCAGTATTATCATGGCCCATTTGACAGTTCTAACTAATCAGTAAATTCACTTTTTTTTTCAATTTGAAAAAATGTCACATACCTAAATGAGATGTATTCATTGGAGAAAGGTAATACATATACACACTTAGTAATAATATAAGCTAGGGACTGAATAATGCAATTACACACAAAACATTTAGAATAAAATGACAATGAAAACATCATCCCAACTGTGGGTACTTAATAAAAATTAATAAACTAAGAGTTTGTAATAAGAAATACCAATTAAGCAGAGAAAATGAAAGAAGTACAGGAAACAATGCCACAGCAAGTAATAACAGAAAACAATAGATGTCTGACAAATCCCAAAGACTAGTTGTCTTTGAAAAGACTTATAATATAGAATAAAACCTTCTTATGAAGAAGGAAAATGAAAAGCACAAATCACATATTATCAAATTAACAGAACAAAGAAGAAAAATGTGACCATCTCAGTAAATGCAAAAATATATTTCCTGAAATGTAGCACTACTTCTTGACAAAATAAAAACAAAACACTCCTACCCAAACTAGGATGGAACTTTCTTATTTTAAAAAAAGTTATCTGTCAAAATTCTGTAATACACACTGTACTGAATGTAAAATGTTAGGCACATGCCTGTTCAAATCAGGAACAAGGCAAGAATAGATACTGCTTCTATTTAATAATATTCTAGAGCTCCTAGAGATCTGATTATTGAAAGATAAAAGACTGGAAAACAAAAAAAACACAACTTACTACTACTTAGAAAACACTTTACTTTAGAAAATACTATTATCATAAAAAATACAGAAACTATGTGAATGAAAAAGAATTCCATCTGATTACTGAATACAAAACAATGTACAAAGATGAATAATATATACAGTAGTTGCAATAAAAAAGTCATTTCAAAAAATTTCTTTTTATAACACTAATAAAAAGTATAAAGTAGGTACATATCTATAAAGACACATGGAAGAAACTTACATTAAATATACATAAAAATTATAAATTTTCCAAAGAGTGTAAAAGGCATTTAAAAAAGATAATCATGTTCTTGAATGTGATGTTAATTTCATAAGGTGTTAATCTTCCTTGAATTAATCTATAAATTCAATGGATCGTTTTCATCAAAATGCCAGAATAATTTTTTAAAGGAACCTGACAATATGATTACTAAATTGATTTGGAGTAGTAATAGACCAAAACAGCCAAAGAATTTTAAAGAAAAAGGAGAGAAGTTCCTTCTTTCAAATAATAACCCTGACTGTAAACCATATTGGCTGATATACATGGTATGGGAATGGGAAAATACAAATAACCATACAAACTGAACTCACAAACAGATTTATGTATATTGAAGAGTTTAGTATATAGCATTTTGGCATTTTAAATTAGTGAGAAAATATAATAAAATACCACATGGACTATTAGTCATCAACATGGAAAATATATACAAACCCCTGTCTTGAGCTATTTATAACAATAAATTCCAGATGGGTTAAAAGCCTAATGTAAAAAGCTAGACTATAAAAGGCATATAAGAATTTATCTTTGATGCCATCAAAGTAGAAAAGAAAGTAAGGCTCATACACAAAAATTTAAACCTTAAAGGAAAACACTGATAAATTAAGATAGAAGTTACTAAGTACCAAGTTAAAAGATGTGCCATAATAGATTGGAAGAAGAAATCTACAGACCATGAAGTCTATAAAGGATCAGAGATCCAGAAGTTACAAGAACTTCTAGAAATCAGAAAGAGAAGGGCAAGAATCCTAGACAAAAATCTGGGCAAATGATGTTAAAAAATTGAGAGAAAAGAAAATCCAAAGGGTCATTAAAACATATGGTAAGATGTTCAGTGTCATGAATAGATATGCTATCCAATACACTGGCAAAACTTAAGAGATCTAAATATTAGTAATCAGCAAAGATATAGAAAAACAGTAAATGTCAACCACTGAAAATGAAAATTAAAACAAACAGGAGATTAACTTGGCAATATTAGTAGACTGTATCTACTCTATTGTCTGAAGAATTCTACTTCCCAGGTATAATACTTAGGGAAACCTAAGATAAGCACAGAAGAAGACAATATATTACACAGCACCATACATAATGGCAAAACTGGAAATAGTCTGAAATATCTATCAATAGGGAAGTAAACGGACACATTCACTCAACAGACTATTACACGACCACTAAAACAAATGCACTAGAGCTGCATGCATGAAAGTTCATAAAAGTTCCCAAAAATTAATGAATAAAGTACTTTGCAAAGGTATATGTACTATATGATACCATTAACACCAATTCTAAAACCATAAAACTATATCCTGTAATTATAGGTTAAAAACATATACCTCTAAGGTATATACCCACATGAATGTGAAGGATAAACTTCCCCAGGTAATTTCAGGGGAGAGAAGAGAACATGACAGATCAAGAGTTCTTTTTCAAAAAATAAAGACATACAGCAGTCAAAATGGATTGGTGGCTAAATATTTATTTAATACTCTGCACATCTACTTACATTAAAAATGTCCCATGATTAAAAAGTGTTCAAGTGTGTGAGTAAGCAGTTCTGGAGGTGGATGCAGAAAATATAGGTTACTGTTTCCTGAGAAACAGTGGAAGAAAGGAGATGTAGCTTAGAAAACCAAATTTTAAATGGGGAACATATTAGCCTGTACTAAAGATCAGAACATATAAGTGTGTAAAATATGTATGTGTGCATTAATTCTCATTTGGAAATAGGGAAAAACAGGGAAAAGAATCAAGGCAATGACCATGCTAAAGCTACTCAACTGCTATTCAGCCATCCTTCCACACAACAGGACAACTTAAGCATCAGTTCCTGCAAACAAGAGCTTGTTTTTTTCCTTTTAATATTTCTGCTATATTCCTTTCTCTCCACTTATTGTATGAGGCAGAATATTTGTAAAGCTCGATTAAAAGCAGTGATGGGTGGCCTCCTTGATGGCGCAAGGGGTTAAGTTATAGCACTATGATGTTATCCACAACCACTGTAGCACTAGTTCGATCCCCAGCCAGGGAGGTGAGCCACATGGCGCAGCAGACCTCTCTGTCTCTCCCGCTCTTCCCCTCAGCAGTGTATTTCAGTAGATCTGCCTGTTGTGCTCCCCACTCTGTCTCTGGTGAATCCTCTCTCCCCCTGCACCTCTGGTCTATACCCCAGCTCTTATATGCATAAATAAATAAAATCTTAAAAAAAACCAGTTATGGACATGTGTCATTTCTAACAGTTTATCAAGCAATGAAGAGCACAGAGTTTAAATTCAGATTATCTAAGTTTAATATCAGGTGCTACCACTTGCTAGCTGTAAACTTAGGTAAGAAATCCAATATATATGAGTATCCCTTTACTCATTAATAAAATGATGAAGGATTAGGAAAAGTTTGCTCGTGTCTTCTACATATTACTGGTCTTACCTGAATAGTTTCTTCTAGACGGTAACACTCAAGGACTTGCAGAGTCTCTATAACTTGGTTTGGGTTGAACTGACACAACAGCTCAATAAACTGCTCTGTAATACAGGGAGATATCTGCAGCGATTCTTGATTTATATGAATCCCTTCCCTGAAACCATAAAAGGTAAGAAAGCATTAATTAATTACCTGTATAATTAAGGTCAAAAGCATGTTAACATTAAAACTGAGACTATCTTCTGGTCAGGTAAAATTGTGAATTAAGTCTCTGTGTTACTTATGTACATCAGAAACATTCTAAGATTACTTCTCATATTACACTGAATAATTAAGAAAAAGACATTAAGTGGAGGTTCCAATAAACCATATCAAAAGTTATAATATTGCTCTGAAAGCAAAGATGACCCAATTCAGTCTGACCTGTAACGTCATAGAATAAACGATCTTCCAGACTCAACAGCTGTACCTACTACATTTCTCTCAAAGCACCAATCACATCACATTGTGACCAGTTCTTTAATTTTCTATCTTCTCTAAAACACTATGAACTCGGTAAGGGTAGAGACCAGGTATCTTTTCACTAGTGAATCTCAAAAAGCCCACAACAGTGTCTTGCATGTCGTAAAGGCTGATATTTTAGTTGTCATTAGAATAAAAAAAGTAAATTAACAGTAGGAAACTCAATACCTGTGGGTTCCCTTGCCTTGTATGCCAACTACTCATAAAATCCACTATTCATCATACCTATACATGTTGTGCAAGTGGTTAAAAATCAGCTTAGAAAATCAACTGTTGGTCATTGGAAAACTAAGAATCATTAACACTCCAGCTTAAAAGAAGTCAGTTCCATTTGAGATTCCTATATTCAGAATTCCTCAATTGAAGCTCTTTATATGAAGGACTGGAGTTGGATTAATAAAGTACAAAATGATTGCATGGGAAACTAAGTTTCTGAAGAAAGGTTAAGGTAGATGATCTAAAACGACATTTGCCAGTTTTTCTGAAATCATGGCACATGAAAATGGTAATACGTGTATGGGTCACTGGGAGTACGATTAATAATAAGGAGCTCTAGATGCCACAAGAATTGAGGGCAATCACTCACAAAACGCACCTAACCCATTTGCAGTGCACCAACTGTCACAGGTAGGAATCTCTGGATTCCAGGGAGAATGATCTAGGTGTTAAAAATATTTTATAAATATTGGTAAATAGCACTGCTACTTATACCCGTAAAAGGTCTTAAGTTACTTATTGAGACATGGGCAAGCTTTCCTAACTTAACAGTTTTGTGACACTCAATTCAATAAATTCTGTGGTTTGGGGTTTTTGCCTCTTATTGATGGATACTGAATTAGTATCACTTTAAATTGCCCATAAATCCCATAGATGACATCTAATTTTTTTTTTGTATTTCACAATTACCTTTTTTGTAGAATTTCATAAGTGAATGGCAATTCCCTCTGTGGACTTAGTTCTCACCACATAACTTGAAAATTAATCTCTGAGTCCCCAATATATTATAAATTCTGAGAGCAAAGACTATGTTGCATTCTTTTTTAAAATCATCTTTAGCATAGACTTGGCACATATTAAATAGGTGTTCAGTACGTGCACACTGAATCGAATTGAACTGACCAGAAATAGTGCATCAGACCTCCTTCACACAGAGGGAACCAAATACAAAGGCGTGAAAAGTCTGAGGACAAGGACTATAAAGTCAGACATAGCTAGGAATAAATCCTGTCAGAAGGCTCCACATGGAGAAAATAGGAGATACACATGATAAACCCAGGGAAACGGTAGTTCTCTATGTAGGATAAAGTTGTTCTCAATAGAACATGATTAGGTAAAAGAGAAAGGAAATGCTAACCATTAGTTTCTCGCCGTCACGGAGAGTCTGTGTACTTTCCAGCTGTTTATGCCATATTGTAGCTTTTGTTAGTATTTTATCTATGTCAGATTTCTGTTAATGTGACTTATGAATGCAAGACTGCGGAGCAAATTAAGATTAGATATAAGCACCTGCAGATGAATCACAGTATTTAATTCTTTCTACAACATTTATTGACAAAAGCCTTTATTAGTACTGAAGATGTGAATATGCATCAACTGAAGCAAATTAACCAAATGAATAGAATTTGATGTGTTCATTTGTGAGGGAAATAATGTGTCTGCTGGGAAATGATCAGGCAATATCAACATAATCAAAACTTTAATAAATAAACTATAGCATTAACGAATTTACATCATTTCTGTTACTCAGTCTTGCACATGAATATAATTTGCTATATTCATTTCCCAGCGCTATTTGTGTTAGTCTTCTAGTGGCTATCTGCTTTGCGATATACCCACTGTTAACATTAATGGCTGTCAAAATGATGTATTTTAGATCTAAACCTTATCTTCTCTTTAGGGATTCTCTATTTTAATAACAGCGTTGACTTAAAGATACTAACTAAATATATATAAAGGAAAATTTCACAAAGTGCACACAACTTTCCTTTATTAGATTTTAAAGAAAGCATACGTATGCCTTATGAAATACGCATACATGCACACATGTACACCTGCAACTCACACTCCAAAATTCAGGCTGGAGAAAAAAATGCACCCTTACTCAGGTCATGAAAATCATTTAAAATGATAATCTTATATAACAGGCCATTCCTGGAGAAAGATAAAACTATATATTAATTTTGAAGAACTTATATTAAAATGATCCTAAAATGCAAATTGTGATTTCTAAATAGGTATAAAGAAAATAAATGTGTGGGAATGAAAAAAAAAGTCTGGCCTTCCCTCCTCACTCTAAACACTAAGCACTCTAAACACAAAAATAGGTTAGTCTAAACTACTCTTCCAGATCTTTGAGAAAGAGGATTTCAAAATCTCCCACAGTAACTTGTTTTGACAATTTAGGGCAACCTCGGCTTAGCCTAAATCCTGATTACTTAAATTCTCTGCTCATTCCTATATATATACCCAGTCCTTGGAGATGAGGCATACTGATGGACTGTTTGGTACTTTTTAGGCTGAGGAGTCAACAATATCCTCCCACAACAAACAAGAATAAAGAAAATTATTCTTCTTCATAGTTTTTATTCAAATCATGTTGCTTCACAAGGCTGTTAAGCTAAACTTAGAGCTTTCCCTATACATTTCACACTGAAAATAGTGCAGTATGGTTTTGTATCAATTGAACAAAACATAAGTGTGTAACCTGTTTTAAAAAGTACTTTAAATATGGTTATTATACGTAGCAAAGACAGCAATACAGAATTTGTATGACATTGTAACCTAATAAAAAAATAGCGATGTTCCACAAACTAGATAGGCCAGGATAGACAGAAACCTGTCCTACCTTGGCTAGAAGGAATCCAATAGCATGCTTTGGTCCCCGTGATATACAGAATGACCCTTTATTTTGTGCAAAGTTGCCAGTCTCTCATATAGGGTTAGCTACAATTCCTTATAAATTTTTAAGAGACACAGGGAAAAGCAGGCAGATGTCCTAGTCTATCTAACAGCAAAGACATTACCATATCAAATCAATGTAATAAACCTAAGATAGATCTTTAGGGGATGTGGTCACTTTCTATTTCCCTAGTCTGACTATAAAAGTGTCAAAATATACTCCCCTTCAAATATGAGAATTTTTCTTATCTCTGGTATTTTGATGACTGAATAGTGTTGTGAACTGTGGCTAATAAGGTAGAGTAGAGTGGGTAAAGGAAAGTGAAAAACTCATGACCACTCTGGGTTTTATTTAAGATACTTATTCTACAGCAGTCTGCTGATTTGTCCATTGTTTTCATTACAATGTAAATTATTTGAAGGCAGGGCCCCATCTCACATCATTTTATATCCAGTGTTTATCACAGTGCTTAGCATGCTATAGTTGCTCAGTAAATTGGTAAACAAAATAAATGGATGGATAATGTCCTTTATTAAAAGAGAAAAGAATTGGATCGAAAACAAAGTATAATTTTGAGCCATTTCAACCTCTAACAACAAAGTATTTAGCAGATAACAATCTCATATAAAGAATTATTGAATAAAGGAATAAGGAAGTAAGTGCATGTAGGTTATTTTCTCTCTATCTGCTGTCTATATATCATCTGAAAGGTCTGCAGGTTGGGAAATAATCATGTGTTGGATTCAAAAGGTCAAACTGGAGCTTCTGGCAAAATACTAACTAAAGATACAATATCTGGGAATGAGCCTGGCTCAGATGATACTCACTGAAGTGGGAATGATTTTTAGGTCAAGACATAACAAACATATATAATGTTCTAATTTTTATTTTTATTTTAACGTATGCTATTTCAACACTGTGTCAGTATCTTAAAATATTCTTTCAAAATTATCCACAGAAACACTGACAGATTTCATTTAAATCCAATGAATAATCATTTCCATAATCTGTTTTGCTTCTTGGCAAAGACACCTATTTCTAAAGCAATTACACTTTTTATTTTATTCGTATTAAGGATTTAGAAGTATGATTATTTATGTGCTTTTTTTTTTGGCTACATAACATAACATATTTCAGAAACCTTAACATATAGAAAGCATAACATATTTCAGAAACCTTCAGGACACTGTTACCAAAGCTAAATTGACATTACTAAGTAATCTGTACTGAGGAAAATACTTTGTGAAAATAATGTGCTTGTACCTTCTCTTTATCCCCTATATACCTCACAGTCCCATGCACACAGAAAATCAGTGTCCTTCTGTAGTATCCATCAAGCAGCACAAAGAACCTGTATCCGGATATAAATATAACCAAAATTCCTGTGAGAATTCTGGGCCAGCAGGAATATACACCCGGAGTGGGGGTGGGCAGGGGCTTTATGCAGTAGTTGACCCAAAGAAGGGAATTGGAAGAGGATGCAAATCCTTTCTCTCCCAAGCTTATGGTCTCAATTCAGGCAAGTAATTTGCTTCTGGAGGATTAATCGTCCCTCCTCTCAAAACTAATCTTCCTACACGCAGATACCACCAATATCTTCATAGGTCAATTAATTCTACTGAGGACATTATTTACATAGCAAAGATAACTTAATGAAATTGGATAAAATGAAACAGGAATATACATAAGAATTCAACTAGATGATCTGTTTCTATAAAAATGCTATTGACAAAATTAAAAACTACCCCCTCAAAGACAATTCAATAGATATATGCAAATACACAAACTATAAAGGAGTGAGGATACTATGGATTTAGGTTTGGGAGACAAGAGGAAAAACAGTAATATTCTGATATGTCACATATATACAGGCATTCCTCATTGCAAAAAAATTTTGTTCTTTCATTTTCTCTGCTCTCCAGAATGCTGCTACTGGAACTTCATAGGGGTGGGCAGGAGGACCCTGGATATTGAACAATAAAATTGTGTTGCTTAAGAAGAACAGAAAGGCATGAAACAAAGGGAAAATACTCTGAAGCTGTCTGTGGGGGGAAAACTGATAGGGTCGCTGGAGTCTACCTGCTCATGATGTCATTTTGTTCTTAAATACTTTTCCCTACTCTCAGTTTCCCACTTCGTTTTTCCCAATGCTTGATATGACTCTAATCTTTCATTTCTGGTTAGTTAACAAACACACTCATTTAAAAAATGCTAAAATGTAACAGAAAATCAGTCATTCCGATATAAATGTAAACTTGTCCACAGGACCTGCTTTCCTGTTACCCTTGAGGTCAGTCAACTGGTATCGGGAGTTTTCTCCATTAGTGTGTATGTTTTGTTGTATTCACCTGTTACTTGAATTTTCTCACAGGAAAAGTGTCACCTGATACAGAAATTGACAAAACAATCAGAAGGCTTTGATTGGAACTTGGAAAGAGATAATTTTAGATTTTAAAATCTACCCAGCAACAATACTATATATGTGAATGTATTTATTCAGTGATGAACCTGAAATATGTGTACACTGCACCCTGGAAAGAGGGGGACAGAATAGAAGGAGGCAGAGTTCAAAGGGCATGAAGGACAAATTTTCTATAATTCATAACTTTGTCTAAGGCCAGCTCAGGAAGTAACTTCTCCCTTCTACATACATCCTTCCTAACCTCACTGCTCTCACCAAGCCACAATTCATTATAGTAGTAAAAGAATTCAGGACATGCTATCCCAAAATATGTTCATAAGTGACATCGAGTGACAGTTTCTCTCCCTCTACCAAGAAGAGAGTAGTACCTTTATTTCAAAAAAAGACACAGGGTGGCGCAGTGGGTTAACCAACACACTGTGAAGCAAACCGCAGCCACCGCAGCGTGAGTTCGAACTCTGCAGTTGGCAAGGGGGGTGACCCACATGGTGCAGAAGACCGCTCCTGCCTTGCCTGCTGCTGCCCTCAGCAGTGTGGTTCAGTCAGTCTGCCTGTTCTGCTCCCCGCTCTGTCTCTGGTGAATCCTCTCACCGCCCCCGCACCTCTGGCCTGTACCCCAGTTCTTGTACGCATAAATAAATAAATCTTTAAAAAAAAAAACAAACGCAGAGGAACCTAAATGAACAAGCCTTGCCAAGTTTGCCCAATTTATTATCCTTATCTCATATTCTCTGATGCTATCACATTTTCCCATGATCTTCTCCTCATCAAAACTAGCATAAAAACACTCAGCTTTAACCACTTCTTCAGGTCTCTATTCCCTTATGAAGGCTCCCATGTCATGTAAAACTTATACAAAATAAAATTGTATACTTTTCACTTGTTAATTTATCTTTTCTTACAGCACCCCAATAGGAAATATAAAAGGATGGAAGAAAAGAGTCATTCTTCTTTCCCTCACTATCATTACACATTTACATTGTGAGTTAAATAGGCTTGCATGGCTTACTCTGGGACACTACCATTTAAAGTACTCTTTATATAGAAAAGATCGTACTGAAATGCCAAATAACAAATTTACAAATATATATAGAGCATAATCCCAGTTGATGCTTGTCTTCTACAAAGTATGTATCCTACAAATATGAATCCAGAAATTGGCTCCTGAAAGCTGAACATGATGACTTTGACATCTTGGAGCTGGATCAATAGGAAAGTGAGTTCTTTTTAAAGGCAGAGCTAAAGTATCACTCTTGTTAATTCAAGGCTGTTTAAAAAATTTACCCACGACACTTGTTAAAAAAGTAAAGCAGATTTACTCAAGCAATCATGATAGGTTTTATAGCGAGGGCGAGAGACTGCAACAAGGAAAAGTGGGGATTTATAGTGAGAGGGTAGAAGAGTGAGTGGACATTACTAAGAGGGTAGGGTAATTCTTTGCTAAACTGACCTAACAGGCTTCTTGCTGAAGGCAGGCTAGGGTGATCAGATATTACCTGGGGGTTGCAGGGGAAGGTGGGGAAATTCTGGTTAAATTGACTTCATAAGGTTCTTGTAAAACTGGTCTCCACAAGGACAGAGATGAAGCCCAAGGTCAGGTCTAGTTGAGATAAGGGCCCAAAAGAGCCTGACTAGTGTGGTCAAGGGAAGAACCTATTACTCTCTGCTAGGCAAAGAAAAGCTAGGAATTTGCTATTGTCAAAAGTGAGGTCATGTTTGGGAAGGAGGAAGGGCTGTGGGTATACTGCTTCTCTCTGAAGTAGGTATAGAGGACCTTCCAGGTAAACTGCCAGGAAGGATACACCAGAAAGGAACAATGTGTGGCAAATTAATTTAGAATGATTATCCTCAGTTAGAGTTAATTTAGGGAGATAAACTATACCCAATTCTCAAGTAAATATAAAACTATTTGATTAGTAAACAAAGCAACTTTCAACTACAATGAAACATCACTTCACACATGTAAGAATGGCCACCATCAAAGGAGTAAGAAACAAGTGCTAACGAGGTTATAGAGAAACGGGAACACTTGTGCATTGTTAGTGGAAATGTACATTGGTATAACACTGTGAAAAATGGTATGGTGATTTCTCAAAAAGTTAATTATTACCACATAGACCTAGCTATTCCATTTCTGGGTGTCTAGTCTAAGAACATGAAGCACTAATTGGAAGAGATATTATCTCCTAAATTCACTGCAGTGTTATGCACAATTACAAATACATGGAAACAACCCAAGTGCTCATCAATGGATGAACAGATTAAAAGTACAGCACATACACACAATGCACTACTACATGGCTATAAAAGACGAATGATATCGTGCCATTTGCAAGAACATGGATGGATCTTGAGGGAATTATGCTAAGTGATATAAGTCAGGAGAAATACAAATACCATATGATTTCACTGAAATGTGTAAAATAAAAAGACAAAACACAACAAAAACAAACTCTTAGATTCTGACAACAGAATGATGGTTACCAGAGGGCTAAGGAGATGGTAAAAAAGGAGGTCCACTGGATGGCGGCAGATGGAAACTAGCCTTTTGGTGATTATAATGCCAATGTCAAAGTATAAAGCAAAAACTTATGCAACATTCTAAACCAAAGTTACCACAGCTAAAACAACAAAAACAAAAAAACCTAACCAACTTTCACAGTACTGTTAAACTTAACTCATAATCCTTCAAATCTAGGTATAGATAATGACAGCAAGACGCAAAAACCTCTGACAATCTTGTGATTTGCGATTTTATTGAGGTAACACTAGTTTACAATGCTGCATATGATTAAGAGGCATAGAATTGCACCCTTCAGATGTATGCTACCAAGAAAGGCACCAAGTCCTCCATCATTGTCTATTTATGGTGAAGTTTAAAACAGTGATTGTAATATCAGAACAAATGACTATATTGATATTTATAATAACTAATACTGGCTTTTTTATTTAAAAAAGTAACATCTGATCACTACTGTCTTCTATACTTTGTTACATGTGAGAAAAGGTGAAGTTCAAAGCTAACTTTCCACAAAGTTGCAAATTCTCACCAGGTAGGACAATTCGGGGGCGGGGGAACTTGGTTAAATTAAATCATCCTAGGGGAAAAAGAAGCAGGTTCTAAGAGAACTGATCTGACAGTAGAGGAAGCAACAAAAAGGAGCAGAAGGAACTTTGGCATGGGAAAAAAGGGGTACAGGCTCCAGGGAAAGAGCGAGGACTTGGGGCTGGGAGCCTCCTTCTTCTTACATCTATTTCAGTCCTCTCAATCTTTGACCCCCTTCTCAGTCATTTCTTCCCCAATTCTCTCCCTCCTTTTCCCACTATTCTTGCCCCCCCCCCCCACTCTCCAACTCCAATTCTTATATCTTCATCATTTAATTCTAATAGACTAAGGCACCCAAACTGCCTGAGAGAAATACAAATGACTAATGGAAACAACAACAATGAAAAGAGGTCTAGTCTCAGTAATATTCTGAGAATAAGGAATCAAAGACAGATCTCTATCTTTTAATATAATCATAATTTATTCTGCATTTATATTAGGTAACTTGTCATTACATGCTCAAAGTTGAGTTGCAATTTTAAAGACATACTTTGAAAATGTCTTGAACAAGGTGCATGTAATCATACTTGTTTTCCAAACATCTATATATGTACATCTGTGTTAGTCTAAATTTAAATGCAGCATAGCCCAAAAGATTTAGATTACTGAAATTTGAAAAGAAAAAGTTATTATAATCAACAAAATCATTGGTATTTTGGTATTTAAAATAGTACTGAATACTGAAATAATGCAAACTGACCTATCAATAATTGCCAAACTAAATGGCTGTTTGCAATGGCTAGTGTGCATTATAGTGTAGCAACTTAAAAGTTTATGTGTCTGATATGAAAGCTATATCATCCTGTAACAATGCATTTGTGCCAGTGATGCTTTCTGAATACACATCACAAATATTCCCCACCTACCATGATTCTAAGGGGTTGGACACAGGCATCTGTATTTTTTACAGTGTCTTGGGTGACTCTGACATGCAATTCTGGTTAAGAGTCACTGTCTTGGGACCTCCCTAGTGGCCTAGGGGTTAAGTCTCAGTGCTATCACCTTTAAGGCCTCAGTGCAATCCCTGATCAGGGAGCCAGCCCACATATGGCACATCACACCTCTCCTGTCTTGCCTGCTATGCTCCTTAGCAGTGGATTTCAGTAAATCCATCTGTTCTACTCCCCCTTCTGTCTCTGGTGAATCCTCTTATCCCCACCACCAGCTCTCTGGCCTACACCCGAGTTCTTACACACACACACACACACACACACATTTTTAAAAAGTCACTGTCTTAGTAGATATTAAATATTATTAAACTTCACACTCAATGTATTCCTCATAGTCAGAGCAAAGGGATAAGATCTCATGTGCACAGCTGTTTTTCTTACAAATCCATTACTAATTTCATCACCTTCTTGGTGATGTATTTTATTTGATGTATACCACAGTAATACAGTTAAAAAACATTTAAACCTTCCTCCCCATACTGCCAGGAAAGCAATTAAAAAAAAACAATTAAAGGAAAGTTTACTAGGTAACACACTTAGAGGTGGGCTAGGACCTAGTGTTTACTTTAAATGCAAAGCTATCAAAGCACAACATGGGGTAAAGACTAGGAAGAAATGAAGATAAGCTAGAAAGAGGAACTCAGATGGCCATCAAACTCTTCCTGGAACATGTCCTCATAGCATGGACTCAATATTTTATTTACAAAGATGACAATTTACCATGCGTGCTCATTTTCTAGCAGAATCAAAAGTATACTCTCAAGATTTAATTTATTTTCAGTGCACATATTTTGGTATATCTATTTAACTGTTACACTAATATTAAAAATCCAGAAGTGGTTGTATCATTGAATACCAGGGGCCATTTTCTTAACCTCAGTTATTTTCTTTGATTTTTTTCATCTGTGCATTATGAAAAAACTAAAGTTTATTGACATACCTTGGGTCAAGAAGACTCCTCAAAAATTTGAAAAGCAAAACCTGGTTCTGAATAGGAAAACAATAAAAATACAATTAAATATTAAACAAATTCTCCAACTAGTGCCATGGGAAAAAATGACTCTAGACCATCCCTTCACATATGACAATTTTCATTAAGCTCTCTGTAAAGAGGTAACATTCTAAAGAATCATTTGGAGACCATCCCTTCTAATCACTATCATACATTCAATTTTGAATGCAGAAAGAACATATCACCAACTTGTTATTTCTCTAATCCTGCCCACATCGAAAGAAAAAAAAAAAAAAAGCCCTCTGCTGAAACAAAACTCTGAGGGATTCCCTTCACAAGGTTCATCCCAGCGGCAGGTGCTTTAAGTTGCTGTTACTGGTGAGTTCTGGCTGCACTGAGGGATTCATGCTGCCTCACCTGGTCCTCCATGTGAAAAGGCCCATTATGAGACAGTCAATCCAAATATGGTGGAAGTTTGAGGCCCAAGTAAATAGCAGCACCTAAAGAACTCATGAACTCCACAATATAATAATCAACTATAGAACAGATGGCAAACTGCAACACGTTAGCAATCAATGTGCCATAAAATCTGGGTTTTATTTCTTCCAGTCAGTTTCCTTAGGTGAAAAACAGAATAGCAATATTTTCCTGCCTCTGTACAGTGTAGAGGTGAGAATGAAGTGTGTTAAATCTTAGAATACTACATGAGTATAATAGTGTTCCTAAGTCTTTAGGAAAATTAAGCAAACATTATTAGTTTAGTTTTTCTTCTTTTATTTTTGAAACATTCAAACTTCATGTATAAAAACAGGGAACTCTCACAATTGAAAATGAGTAAAGCCATTAGAATATAAATATATGAAATATATTTATCACACTTTGATTTTTCTCTTTTCCCTGGCATAACATTTTGTTTTATTTTATATACCTTTCCTTATACTTAGAACAAGAGTCTGGCTTATTTTTCATTTTAAGAATTTTGAAACCATTGATGTTGCCATCAAAAGCATAAAATCTGTGCAGGATTCTCATATAATCAAAGTTCTTCAGCAAAATGAATGTTTTCTTTGTTTAAAAGAAATGTGTAAGACTCTAAAAACACCCCATAGTCAGAGTTGACTTTTTAAAAAAATTATGACACCTCAGCTTTCATATAGCTGGTGAATTTATATATCTGATGACATTATATTCATTTACCTGGCCATTCTGCCTCTAATGTTTTTAGAGACTGCAAGAAGAATAAAATCCTTCAATTAATAATCTTAACATTTTAGATGACAATAACAATACTAGAGGTGAGAGCATTCATCAAAATTGCTCACATTTAAAGAGATGAGAAGCCCTGTGGATTTAGAGCAGTTTTAGAAAAGCCACCCCGTGTGTCTCTTCACTAAAATGGAGTGGATGGCCTGCCTCGTACTTGCTTAGCATCCTGGGCAACGCTCTATCATACAAGTCAAACTACTGTACACTTGTTCTTTGGCTTATCTGAGTACACTAATACCTTATGTGTTTTTGTATCATCAGTACTTAACGTTTGGTGCACAGCAGGTATATATTTATTGAGTTAAAGATGAGTCTTTATCGTGAGTTAATTGACCTCATCAAACTGGAAAACCAAGTCTCAAATCTGAGAGTCATTTTTAACTCCTCCCATCAGTCAACTCATTTCCAGGCCTCTATACGCTTAACTTCAAAAACAGATCCTGGCTCTGTCCTCTCCACTGCCACTGACTTAGCCTTCATTTTCACCATCTCTTGTCTAGAGCTTTTGCATTCTAACCGACCCAACTGATCTCTCCTTTTACTCTGCTAGTCCATTCCCTACAGTAGTCAATTTGCTATAAAATGATCTAATTATGTCATTCCTTTGCTTAAAAAACTAGCAATTCTTGAGTACATAAAAGATACAATATACATTTTCTAGCATTAAATATAAGATTGTTCAATATCAGGCCTCAAACTCTATTTTCTAGCCTCTACACTTTTAAGTCCACCCTCCATCATACCTTTTATAGCTTAACTTAATACTTCTTCCACCACTGTCCTCTCCACATTATGCTTACTTGGACCTGAGCATTCTCTGACAATGCATGTTGCTTCATCCTTCAAGTCTTTACATACCCAGAATTCTTTATGCAGAAAGCCTTTCCCAGGGCTCTGCCTTGAAAACTGCCAAGATCCAGTTCAGACATGTCTAGGAATTTTAGTCTGATTTTTCCACAGTCCGTTACCCCTCTTTATAACACTTTACACAGATCTTTGATGTGGTGTTTATAACATACTATGGTTGTGTAAGTGCTTTGTTCTGTTGGAAAAATGAAAAAGCATATTCTTATTTGTGTGCCCAGGGCCTACCAAACTGTGATACAGAGTGGGACCACAGTAAGTGTTTAAATGAAAGAATTTCATATCTTTGTCTCTCATGCTAGGAGCCTCCAACTCACTGCTCTGGCGTCCATCTTGCACACTTATTCCCTACTACTGTTAGTGCCACTGGACTCTGGTTGGGCTTCATGTCCCTGCCATTGTCCTATTCTTTACCTCTATCATTTGTAGCCATAATGATACTGAGCAAAACTTACTACTAGCATTGCCAGGGTAATGACAAGAAAATACTAGCTCTCTTAAACAATACTTCACACTGAGCTTCACCATATTTATCATTAATATACCTGCATTCTAGTTAAGATTTTGCAAGAAAAATTCTAAATCAACAGCATTAACTGATTTGAGAGTGACAAAAGCCTCAATAAATAACACAGCTCAAAGAGAATAGTGTTATAATTCCTATAGAACTATAGAAGAAAATACAGGTTAAGGTATTAGGAGATTTTTTTTAAGGATTATGACTTCTGAATAAGTACAGAATATAGTTTCAAAAATGTTTCTGCATCGTGAAATTTGTCATCCATAAAGATGAACACCTTCAATTCCAGAATAAAGAGGTCATCACACAACTGTTCCCAAATATTGATACAAACACAATGTGTAGAAGCTACAGTTAAATACTAGCCATCAACTGAAGAAATTACTATAATCAAAAGTTCTTAAGTAGATAATCAATACTCTCTTCCACCAGATGTTTCTTTCCAAAATAGTTTTGCAATATTTACCTGAAGTTTTTTAATGACCGTTTCAATCTCTCCAGAAAAGTGAGTTGCAACTAGTTCTGCAGCTTTACAGGGCTTCAGTGACACAAGCTCCTAGAGTGAAAGAAAAAAGGCAAAGTGATATTTAATGTTAAGAGAATTGCTATAGCTATGAAGTATGATCATCTACTCCAATATTATCACAAGCCTCTACACTGCATTTTATGAGACCTTGATATAGTGCCTCAATTTAATGGCACATTGAAAATAAACAAAATCAGAAATGTGCAATACAAAACTAAAGTTCTGGACTTAATCCATGATATCTATAAGCTTTTGTTCTTCTGTTCAAGTTTCCTGTCAGTGAATTTCACCCTTGAGCTTAATAAGAAAGAAGAAGAAAAAAAAGAGCACAGTTGCAACTTCTCTGGCTAAGAATTCTAAAACTTTGCTTCTCGTGTTTGGTAGATTTAGAAGCCAGCAATGTCTTTAAAAATCAACTTAAGGTTGTAAGTCTTAAAGGGGGTTAAGCCATTGACCACTGCTAATTAATGACTGTTAATATTTCTATCATATCTAAGACTTCTGACCTGCCATCTCCTCAAACTTCCCTAGACACTACTGGCTATTCTTCTTTAAATTTTCTTCTTATAATGGTTGTGTGTGATCACAGATGGAACTATTACTCTTTTACACGACTAAAATGCAAACTACACATCAACATAGCACATTACTAAATAAAAGTTGGACAAATTAGTATGACAACATTATTTACCTAATAATTTTGTATTTGTAGATTAATAATAATTACTTGACACAAATAACTGAAGTGTATAGTATTTTTAGACATCTCAAAACAGAGAAGGTATAACTAATAAATATCACAAGTGGTATCTAATCTGTAGATACCAGAAAGACAAAAAAAATTATGAATTATTTGTGAAGAATTTAAAAACTGAGAAAAAAATAGATAACATATAAGAAAAATACACTGATTTAAGAAAGAAAACGTGCATTAACTTTTAGCCATTAAATTACTGGGTTGCTGGAAAAGTCATGATGTAATTTTTCTATGCAAAAAATATGTCATGACTTTTCTGACAACCCAATAAATAGTCAAAGATCATTCCAAACGGAAATCTCCAGGCCCACATATTACAAGAAGCATTCAGATAAAAATAAGGAAAAGACTTGGAACAGGAACATGAAAAGCCTATCAATCTCAGTAGTAATTAAGGATACAAAATTAAAACACACATAAAATATAATAGTGGCATCTACTATACTTTAAAATAATTCCAATTCTTTAGCAATTATATATCCCATATAATAGATTATTAAACATTAGGTAATAACAAAATTACCAGGAGGACTTATTAAAAACACATACATAGGGTCCTACACCTGCCCCAAACCACCCCCCTCCACCCACCAGTTTCTGATTCAGTCCTTTGAGGTGAAGACTGATACTGTGTATCTATGAAGTTCTCTGGTGATAACTTTACAGAACTTATAATTCTGGTTTGCAAATGAAACTGAGACCAATATCCAAGAGAAATGCATGTGGGTTGCCTCAAGATACATTTGTTGTTGTTGTTGTTGTTTAAAGAGCTATTTTTTAAAAAGATTTTTATTTATGCGTACAAGAACTGGGGCACAGGCCAGAGGCAGGGTGGGTGAGAGGATCCATCAGAGACAGAGCAGGGAGCAGAACAGGCAGATCGACTGAAATACACTGCTGAGGGGAGCAGCAAGAGAGACAGGAGATGTTTGCTGCACCATGTGGGTTCCCATCCTGGCTGGGTATCAAACGTGCTCTGCAGTGGCTGTGAAAGCCCCACAGTGTCAACCCCTTGCACCTCCAGGGAGACTCCATCTCAAGATACATTTGTAAGTGTGATCATAGATGTAATGTCCATCGACAGTAAAATGATTAAACTGCAATATGCTTATAAAATAGAATACTATACAACAATAAAAATAAAATAGGACTACATACAACAAAATACTTAAGTTTTTGAGGAATATTGAGGAAAAAAGGATATAAAGTATTCCATTTATGTAATTCAGAAACAGACAAAATTAAAAATTTAGGGATGAAAGCATATGCAGTAATAGTATATAGAAAGGCAAAATATTATCATAAAACTCAGGATAATGGGTATATCAGAGAAGGCAGGGTGTTATGATCAGGGAACTATACATGGAGCAGTCTACAGTACTAGAAATGCTGTATATCTTCATCTCATTGCTTTTTAATTTTTTATAATTTGTTTTATGAACTTTTTTGAATTTTTTATACTTCAAAATAGAAAAATGTTCTTCAAAAATCTGGTGAAATGTGTTTCAACCATATCAGAAAAACCATCTACACCAGAGATTATCTGGAATCCACAGACCACTATAACAATGGTTTTTGTGAGGTCTGTGAATCCCTTCAATTATAAACAAAATTATGTATCTGTTCACATGTAAGATATTATGAGGCAGAGATCCAAATATTTCATTAAATTCCCAAAAGAGATCAATAACCCCCAAACTATTAAAAACCACTAATCTATACACTATGTATACTGTTAAAAAAACTTTACTGTGAGGACTTTTCCCCTAAAATATTTCCTGTTGATTTTATTTATATTACTGAAGACAAGAAGTCCTTTGACAAAAAGTCTATATACTTGTAATTGTGACCTTAAGAGATATCAAAAAGTTCAGGATGAAAAAAATGTGTGGATGTGGGAAAAATGCTCAGCAGAAATAACTGTTGGGCAGCAAAAATACTTCTTGCCTCTCCAGTATAAGATTTCTGCTGAGTAATTTGTTTGCACATTGATTAATTCATCATATTTCACATTATGCAAAGACATAGCTTCATTTTTGGATATCTGGAGTCCATGTGCTCAAACCACTACACAATGCAGATAAAGTGAGATGAAAAATGAGCTGTAATGTAACTATGGAGACTTAAAGGGAATGATGAAAGGAAAGCGAATACAAAATGATTAAAGGAAAAAAATACAAGTCAAAGATATTCTTAGGCTTTTTTTCACCAAGACATATTTATCTTGTTGTTAGCAGGAAAATGATAACATTAAATAAATACAGGTCTTCAATTCTATAGATGAAAGTGGAAATTACACAAGACCACACATCTGACGACCGTCTGTACCACTTTTCACACCAGATGTTTCACAGAAAATGCTGTTCACCTTTCTGATCTGTCTAAACTTTACAACCTCCACGAACTAGAAATTCACATCATATGCAAAGTTTTCTCAAAGTTTCAGAGCTCATCTTTTCTTATCATTTTTCATATGCATAAAAAATTTTCAAACACCTGAATAACATTAAATAATTTTTTATTTCACTGCATCTCTAAACCCTTCACCAGTCATTACCCCATACAAAATAGAAAAAGTCATAGAAATAAATATTATTTCCAAAATTAGGATTATCTCAGCATCTTCTGCTACTACTTTTTTTTCAGTAGTCAGTGACCCATTAAACAGAATAGATTTCAACAAAGCTGCTAGCTCAGTTGGTTACAATGCTATACAGGATAATATGAACTTAAGCAACTAAAGCGAGGATTGAGTTTTGGGGCACCTTTTAAAAATGCATTGTGACCACATGTTCATCACACACATACTAGTCTCTCCACTCAGGCATCTATAAACAGATTTTTAAAAAGGAACTTTCAGTTTTGAAGTCCACTCTTGTGTTGCTATGAAATAGCATGCATCAACAAACAAAACTAGAATCACCTCCCTATCACATAGCAGGGGAAAGACATCAGAGAGAGCAAAGCATTACCGTAATGTTTCTAAAATGCAATTGGGTGACTAGAGAGAATTGTTCTTGTCATACAGCATAGAAAAACACCAGAAGTACACTCGGAATCATCCTAAGATCTTTGCAAAAACCCACTAATAATTCTAGTTTGCTAACGAGTTGATTAAACATGGGTTATTTTCAAAAGTCATGATATAATAAACTTTCTATGACATATATAGTTAGTATAAATGTGAAGCAGAATAAATTATCTGAAAAAAATCCTTTAATAAACTTAATATGACACCTGCCATTATTTAGTTGGCATAAAGTTAAATGAGGAGATATCCACACAAGTGATGAATAAAATTTTGTTGAATCAGCACCTCAATATGATCCATTGCTTTCTGCCACACAGACTGCTTCTCTTCCGCACTATGTCCAGGGATGGATAAGATATTGTGAATGTAGTTAAAGACTTCTTCCTGAAGAGCGCAACAAAACAGAATTCACTCATTCATTCACTCAAGCAATATTTAGTCACTACCTACTATCTGTTCCAGTCCTGGGAAACAGAAATTACTGTTTGGACATGGAAAACCACTTGGAGATAGGTAGACTATTAAAAGTTGTTGCAATTAATTTGGATCTCAATTTCATTAACCTAAAAGGAATTTTCAGATTTTATCTTTGGTGGTCCCTATCCACACCAGCTTTATCTCAAATCACGCTTGCTCTTGTCTATTACGCTTTACCTATACTCATCTTCACTTTATCTATACCATCTCTATTAAGTTCCTTGAAGATGTCAAAACTTTCCCCCCACCTCAAGGCCTTTGCATCAACTGTTTCCTATCCTGGAACACTTACCCACTGACTTTTTGTTTGGTTTCTTAGATTCTCAAACATAGTGTACATGTCACTTCTCACATTCCTTCCCTAGCCACTCTACGTAAGTCAGTGCCCTAATTATCCCTTAAAATTGTATCCAGTTTCTCTTCTCTAGTGTTCATTTTAATATGTAGTTATCTATTTGGTTTCCTTATTATCAGATTCTATCACTAACCTATAAGTTCTAAAATTGCAGAAACTAATACTTGCTTTATTTATCAATGTGTACTTGGCTAACAGCAAGTACTCAAAAAAAAAAAACCTGACTAAATGAAGAAAACCTTGAATCAATAAATATACATTCAATTATTTCCACTGAAAAGTTACACCCACTGAATAGTTATTTCTACTGAAAAAGAGGAGGGAAATTGAGTAAGAAAAGGGCAAAATAGTCTCTTAACTCACCTCTCTTAGCGGGTCTCGCAAATAGCAATCAATGATTTTGTCATATTGGTGTTCTCGTTCATACATAAATTCACAAATTTGATAGCTAGAACATTAAATGAAAACTTTCAGTGAACTAAACGAGCAGGCAGTTATTAGCTTACTGTTTCAAGAAGTTTGTTCAGCATAGAGATATTTAAAAAAATGAATACAGATGATATGAATTATACTGTTACATGGAGTTATAAAATTTAAGGGAGATGAGTATCTGTCACTCCTTTATGAAATTCCATGACAACTTTAAAACACTAGAAGACTGTTATTTCATTTTCATACTAAAATAAATACAAAAACTTCAAATTTACTCTGTCAATTTCTCCAAATTTTACTAAAATTCAAACTTGAAAGGCAAAAACTTTCACACTTAGGTTTTTTTGTTATCTGCATAACACATCAATAAATTAGATTTAGAGAAATGTAATTTAACCGTCTATAGGAACTAAGATGTGAAATCAACTTACAACTCTGCTTTTTCTGCCATACGGATGAGTCGATTCTCTTCAAATTGAACTATGCCTCCGGCTTGCAGCAATTCTAAAAGAACCTGAACATTTAAATAATAACACTTTGGAAGCAACTTTTATTTACTGGCACTTTATGAGTCTATTCAGTCACACAAACCATAATATTTTTCTTCTGTCTTGATACTTTTACATGTTAGAAAAAGATAAATGGCTCTGTTTTTCAAACACGGAAGGTATGCCAACACACTGTTTGCAAATAGTTGTAACACTGAAATGATGCTCTGTTTAGCAAAAATGTGTCTATATATATTGAGCCCTTGAATAACATGGATTTGAACTGCATGGTCACTTATAAGCCAGTTTTCTTCTAAACAGATGATGTAAACTTACAGTTTCAATAAAAACAGTGTGATACTGTAAATGTATTTTCTCTTATGAGTTTCTTAATAACATTTTCTTTTCCTTAACTTCCTTTAGTCTAAGAACACAATATTTAACACATCTAATATAGAAAATATGTGCTAGCCAGTTGTTTTTGTTGTCAGGAAGACTTTTGGGCAGACAGGTTATATGCAGATTTTGACTGTGTAAGGCGTTGGCATCCCTAACCCTTACAACATTGAAGGAGAAACTGTGTATTTTTTCAAAAAGTAAACTTTTGTCTGCTGTTGTTATGTCTCATGGGTCTTTAAAATTTGTGGTTCACACGTAGAACCCATGTTCACATGTTAGTTTTTCTAATTAGCCATTGAGGGTTTCATAGAACATTATTCACGAGAGTCAAAGACTGAAAACAACCGAAATGTCCATCAGTAGATGAAGAGATGAAACATGGTATCCATATAACAGAATATTTTCAGTCCTAAAAAGGAATGATAATCTGACAAATGCCACAAACATGTTTATCTGAGAAAGCATTTACAAATAAAAACATTAGGGTAGATTTAAAAAGCCAATCACGAAAGGACCGTATGACTCTATTTATACAAGATGTTTAAAGTAGTCACACAAAGGCAAAATGTTGAATGCTAGTTGTCAGGGATTAGGGAAGGGATAATGGGGGTTAATGCTTAATGGGTACAGAGTTTCAGTTTGGGAAGATAAATAGGTTCTGGAGGTAGATGGTAGTGACAGTTGCACAACAGTGAGAATATATATTATGTACCAGAACTGCATACCTTAAAATGGCTAAAATGGTCAATTTTATGGCAAACATATTTTACCACAATAAAAAACAAAGCTACCAGGGTTCATAAGATTAATTTTTACCATACTAATCAACTGAATTTATAAAAGGCGATTAGGATATTAGAAATAAACTTCAAAAAGTGTGAGAGTAATTTGTAACTACTCTTAGAGCAATATGGAAGGGATCTCCCATGTATTTAAGTTCAAGGTCCACAATAACCTGACCCTTCTCAGAATTCTAGGAAACCATTTAGCAAAGTATTTTCTAACATGGGAAATGATTACTTTCAAGGTAAACTTTGATTAGCATACCACTTAAAGTACTAAAAAATTATTTCATGTAACAAATTTTGACATATAACAAAATATACATGGGTATTCCTCTGGATCAGAGGGGAAAGAATTGTATTTTAATCCTGTGACCTTGAGCAACTTACTTCATCAGTATTTTCTATTTCTAAAATAGGAGGGAAAAAATCATACTGAAAAATTAAAGGGGACTCCTAGTGACAGAATATGAGTATACTATGATAACTTTTCAAGGTTTGGCTTTTAGAATGATTTTATTTCTGCTTATGTTATTTATATGAAATGTTTTTATCATTTTACATAGCAATACCATGCATATCATGATCTACTTTCCTGATAACAGAGAAATAGGGGCAAACTAAGGAGTATTCATGACTATTTGTATTCAATATAATTCAGAGAAAACCAATATTTTAGCAGTTATTTTCTTTCTTAAAATAGTCTGCAGAAGTCACTTGGCCACAGCTGTACAGAGAAAGGGGTCACTGTTACTATCTGATATTCTTTGAATCTCACCCTTCCAGCTATGCACTACTGCCATTAAAAATGAGCACAGCTCTCAGAGTACTTCCTTTTGTAGTTTACTTATCTGACAGCTGGCTATTAATTTTAAATAGTTTGACTCACTAAATGCTCATAATTATAGTGGGTAAGCTTTTTAAGACTCCTACTTCTGAAAGAAACCCTCAAGAAAGTGGCATAAAATAGAAAGAAGCAATAATCAAATAATTCCTATCTCACAACGATTAGTGGAGGCACTGATGGATTCCAGTCTCCAGAAATGGTTAGCCTAAGACAGAGGGACTAGGAGACACTCCCAAAAGCTGGGCATCCCAATATTCAAAGATTCTTCAGTCTTTCTGGTTCAGGGCCAAACCAGTTATGAATGGTTACCAGATTAATGACACTGGTGGAAATCAGTTGCTACAAAATGGAGAAGAATGAACTATTCTCTTTGATGTCAGGCTGAATGTAAGACAGGTCCAGTCTACCCAGGAATTCAGTTTGATAAAGTTCCTTATATATGTGCTACTACTACTAACCAACCACACTACTTTCTGGTTACTGTCTAGCGTAGAATTGATATTGGGCACAAGTCATTTTTCCCTTATGTCTCCTGAGGTCTAGCACAAGGGGTTCTTTTTCTGGCCTACTATGTCGTCTTTCCAGTTCTTTAGCAAAGAGAGATCTAATAGTTCATACCTGCTGTCTTTCAGAGTGCCGGGAGTCATCATCAGGACTGCAGAGGAATTCAAGAACCTGGTCAAAGAATAAGTTTTTTAAATCGGATACCAACATGGATGCCATTACACTGTCATAATGAATACAACAATAACTACCCTTTCTATTGATCACAAAGATGTACAAAGAGCTCACATGATTCAACAAAAACAAAGTAAACAATCCAGTCAAAAAATGGGCAGAATAGCTAAAAAGACACTTCTCCAAAGAGGAAATGCAAATGGTCAACAGGTATGTGAGAAAATGCTCATCATTTATAATCAGGGAAATGTAAATAAAAATCACAATGAGATACCACTTTACACCAGAGAGAATGGCGCATATTATAAAAACTAGCAGCAACAAACATTGGCGAGGATGTGGATAAAAAGGAACTCTCCTACAGTGCTGATCCAACCACTATGGAAAGCTGTGTGGAGGTTCCTCAAACTACTAAAAATGGAGATACCATATGGTATCCACTCTTAGGAATCTACCCAAAGAACACAAAAACATTAATTCAAAAGGATACCTGCACCCCTATGTTTACTGCAGCACTATTTACAATAGTTATGACATGGAAACACCCCAAATGTCCAAAAGTAGATAACTGGTTCAAGAAGATGTGGTAAATATACACAATGGAATACTATTCAGCGATCAAAAAAGATAAACTCATTCCATTTGCAGCAACATGGATGGAACCAGAAGGGATTATGCTTTGCGATATAAGCCATAAGGAAAAGGGAAAATATCAGATGATTTCACTTGTAGGAGGAATACAGAAGAATCAAGTAAGGGATCAGGAGGAAAAATAACAATAATAATAATAATATATTAAAAATTTAGCCGGCAACTATAAATCACAGACATTCTAAAAGGGAGCGGGAGGCAGAGGTATCAAAATGAGGGGAGAGCACAAGGGATGATTCCTGGGTGAACTGGTGGTGGGACTACACCTGAGGACGGAAAGTATACATTGCACAAAAATGAACAATGATGTAAAGTACATATATAAATAAAAAATAAATTAAGAGAAAACAACAGCAGCAATAACTACCCTTTTTGTATCACCAATTCATTCACACTTGGCCATTGTAAATACCAGAGATACGTGATATCTTCCCAACTAATGGGCCTCGTATGTGCCACAGCTTAATACGAACCTTACCCACATTTCTTTTAGTCATGTTTAGAAACAAGACCAGAAGAGCTCAATAAATGCTGGTAATTATTAGCAACACTCTATGGTTAAAATATATTTTCTTTGTCACCCATTGGTATGTAAGATTATTTAAATGGGGTTAGGCCAACACCTTTAGAGTCAAAGTCATTTGCAAGTAAATTCAGATTTTCTAAAAGTAATCTCTCCATCAGATGATAAACACCACAGTCCTACAATCAGTGAGATAGGTGCTGCTTAAATTGGAAATTTTTTTTCTTTTTTAAGATTTATTTATGCATACAAGCACTGGGGTATAGGCCAGAAGTGTAGGGGTGGGGGGAGGGGAGAGGATTCACCACAGAGAGCAGGGAGCAGAACAGGCAGATCAACAGAAGTACACTGCTGAGGGCAGCAGCGGGCACAGCAGGAGAGGTCTGCCTGCGCCATGTGGGTCACCTCCCCGGCCGGCAGCAGGGATCGAACTCATGCTGCAGTGGCTGCGGTTTGCTTCATAGTGCGTTGCTTAACCCACTGTGCCACCAGGGAGGGCCCTAAATTGGAAAATTATTGAGCAGAGAACTTTAGGAAATTTACAGCAATGGAATAATGGAGAGAACAGAACCTCTATCAATCAATCACCACAAACTATACTCCCACAATACCACGTTACTAGGCAAAAATCATACTACCCAGAGACATCACTGAAAAAATACAAGCAATTAATTTAGACCCATGTTAAAACATAAACAGGCTTCCTCCTGATAAGATACTTGTCCAGGCCTCCATGGTAGCACAGGGTTAAAATCTCAGCACTGTCAAGCCATCTCCAGGCACTGTGGCATGAGTTCACTCCCTCACCAGGGAGCTGACCCCATCCACTGTCTCATCCACTGCTCCCCTCAGCAGTGTATTTCACTAGATTGCCTGTTCTGCTCCCTGCTCTTTCTCTGGGGAACTCCATAGGCTAGTACATTTGAAACAATGTAATTCAATGAATTTTTCTATGGCAATAAACAGAATAAAAACAATTCTTGTTCTCATTGGTAAAGACACTTACCTGATCAAAAAGGGTTCTGTTTACAAACAAGGTATTGTCAGGCTTTGCAAGCTGCCTGGCAAGGAATGTGAAGAGACACCCTACTTGTGAGGGAGTAAAATCTGAATTTTCCACCATAACCTGATGAGCAAGAGAAAGCATTTATTTAAGACACCATCTGGTCTGACACACAAAAATACATAATAAGAAGGGAGGAAAGCTTCATTATGAAGACTCATACAAAGATTCTTCCGCTGATTATACAACGAGCTCAGCATTATTTGAAAGAAGCACAGCAACTTGCATACCCTGAAAGAAAAACATTTTAGTATTTTTAAAAATATTTCTAGGCACAGCTTGGAGAACTGAATTGTCAGAGAGGTAGATTTCAAAGAAATATTAATCATGTTTCCTTCTAGAAGTTTTAAAAGAGAATCAAATTTAAATTAAATTAGAGTATATCTACTAAAAATCTGCCCACCAACTTAGAAAATAGGATGTTGCTTTGGGGTTTAAAAATAAGGTAACTTGAGAGTGAAGATATTCTAGAAAAGATTCCATGAATCAGTGAAGCAAATGGTTTCTGCCTTGTCTATAAGCAGTTTCTTGAACAGATGATTTTATACAACAGGTCTTTTGATCTTTTAGAACCCCACACAGTTATCAAGTCATAATCATTCTTCAGCTGTCAGTGAGTTCCTGCCAGTATAAGACATTATGGTAGATCCTTTTCTTCAAGGGTTTCATGAACAAGAAAGCAGATGAACAAATCTTATACAAAAGGCATAATGTGATCAGCACTAGTTTAAAGGAACAAATGACCATGAAACCACAATGGAAAAAATTCAATGGAACTGGATAAAGAGGGAATTTGAAGAAGTGAAAATGTAGCTTTTGACCTAAGGTTTAAAATATATGTGGACCTCATAACATAGGGAAATGCCAGGAGAGAGGACAATGAAAGTAGAGAGAAGAGTGTGAGCAAAAACACTGACGGGCTCAAGGCAGGTAGCTCCAAAATGATTATTTTGGCAGAATGATTATTTTGAATTAAAGTTACTTGAGAAACAGCAGGTACAAGAATGATACCCTGCTAAAAATAAGAAGGAAAGCTTGCATGTGAAAGGTAGTAATCCTGAACCAGGAGGCAGACAGACATCATTATCACCAGAGTTAGGGAATTCAGGGCGAAGAAAACTTCACGTCTTCACTAATTAGTGTCTCAGCTTCATGTTTCTTTGTCTTATCAGCTTCTCACAAATTGTTTCTTTGATTAAAAGGTCTAAAAACATTTTGCTTGGATCACTTCTTTAGTCCCATATCTACACAACCTCTATGCAGATACAATTAATTTTTTTTCTTCTATTAATCTGGCAGGTGTCAATTTAATCATTTGACCAGCCAAAAGGACCTAGAGGAGTAAGGGGAAATTTTTCTTTCCCTGTAGCATGGACACTGGAAAATACAAGAATCTGTCTGAGTAGAATGGCACAGAACACTTAAGGAGGAGGGAGAAATTAGGTTAACTAGAAAAGTAAAGATTAGACCTCAAATATCGTTTTAAAAAATGTAGAATTTGTTTCATAGAAAACTAGGAACAACAAAGATGTTCAACCTGGAGAATTGATCATAATCAATACCATGCTTAGGAAATTTATTCTTTCAGAAGGATAAAATAATAAAAGAGAAAAAAAGTACCGGGAAGCCAAGATGCAGGTTACTGCAAGAGTTCAAGGATAGACAAGGGGTTGTGATCTAAGGCAACAACAATGAAAATTGAAAGAGGAATAGGTTCAAAACACAATGCAGAAAGTAAGGAGACAAGACACCTCTTCAAAAGGGTGGGAACCTGTGGCTAAAAGAGTAATGAAAAATGACAGCTCTTAAGCCCAGTAAGCAGGAGGATAATGATGCCATTAACAAAGAGAAAGGACGCCAACATTTGGGAAGGAAGATCATGCATTGTTTTGGATAGTTGAATTTATTCTTATGAGATACGTTGCATTTATCTTCATCTTACTGGTAGTTTTTAATCATAAGTGGATCATGGATCTTGTCAAATGTTTTTTCTATATCCACTGAGATGATCATATGATTTTTATCTTTCCTCTTGTTGCTGTGGTGAATTCCATTGAATGATTTGTGGATGTTGAACCATACTTGCACTCCTGAAATAAAATCCATGTGGTCATGGTGTATGATCTTTTTAATGTATTATTCAGTTTGGTTTGCTAAGATTCTTGTTGAAGATTTTTGCGTCTATGTTCATCAGGGAGATTGGTTTGTAGTTTTCTCTTTCTGTGATGTATCTACTTGCTTTTAATATCAAAGTAATGTTGGTCTCTAAGCAATGTTTAGTATCAAAATAATGTTGATATTTAGGAAGAACTTGAGAAGGATACATATTAAGTCATGAAGGTCTAACAGAACTTACTAATGACATCATGGAGACTTGAGATTTTGAATTTTGATTGCTATTTTCCTTGCTTGCAACTGATCTGTTTCAGGTTTTCTATTTCTTCCTGATTCAGTATTAGAAGGTTGCATGAATCTAAGATTATGTCTCTTTCTTCTAAGTTATCAAATTTATTGGCATGAAGATGTTTGTAATCATGTCTTAAGATTCTTTGTATTTCTGTGGCACCTGTTGTAACTTCTCTTCAAAAATATACTTAACAAATCAGTACAACTCTATCACCAGAAATGAGAAAATTTTAAAAGTCTGTTCTTCATTGACCCAAGGTAAATACTATCAAAACAATATATAAAAGTAGCAACTCACCAACAGTAATAGTTAAATAATTCACAGAGATCTTTTCCTTTCATTTGGATAATTCTTCCAAGTTAGTATGGTTTTAAACTCAAATTTCTATTCAATCAACTTGCAGACATTTCTTGAGCATTTACTAGAACACAGGTATCATGCTAGATATGCTCTGGACATGTTAAAACAATGAAAAAACAAAAAATCTATCTGTACCTACAGGAAACTCAAATTCAGGTAGAAAAAAAAAAACATATAAACAATTACCATATAGTGTGCCCAGTAAAGCATAAAATGCTGTATGAACACAGAAAAGGGGCAATTAGTCACACTAGAAGTGTGGGAGAAGATTCTAAAAGCGTTTCTCAGGAATGATATTCAAGTTACATTTTAGAAAATAGTTACTTGCCAAGTGGAGATAAGAAAAAGGCATGATAGACTGAAAGAAAATTCAGGAAAAGAACATAAGCCACAGGGATGAGATAGAAAGTTCAGTGAATTCCAATAAGTTAATATGGTAGTGGTGTTTATAGTAAATCTACAGTATGCAGGTGTGGCTGGAGGTGAGGAGTGTGAAGACCCAGTTGCAGAGGCGAGGGGGCAGTTATGACAAGTAGTCAGGGACAAGAAAATACAGAAGGATCTTGAATGTCATGTTTAATAGTTTAGAGGGGTATGGTGATAACTAGTACATGTGTTCCAACATCTATTCTCCTAACTTAGAAACAACTTCTCATTTTTAACTAAACATATGGTTACCACAATATGGAGTACATTTCTTGGTCCTTCTTTGCAGCTGAATAGCCATATACCTACATTCAAATCAAGATGAAATAAGTAGAAGTGTAGTCTACAACTTCTAAGAAGTTTCCTTAAGGAGAGGGAACACTTTCTTTATCTCTTTTTGCATGCAGGCTGGCCAGAAGGCAAAGGTGATAACTAGAGAGTGAGCAGCCCCCTTTGGACCAACAGACGTAACGCATGCATTAAGAATAACAGCAGCTAAGGCAGAAAGAATCTGCATCATTGACAAGTTTTTGAAGTCACTCTACTAGATCAAGTTGTATACCTTCAGACTTATGTGAGAAAAATAAATACCCATTAAAATTAAACAAATTTAGAATTTGACCTCAAAGTAGAACATAATTCTAACTGATCCAATGGGGAGTCATAAAATACTAGGTGCAGAAGAGGAAAGACTGCAACTTTAAAGGAGGACAAGATTTACACAAAGACCATTTAGGAAGGTATTTTGGAAATCTAGGTAAAAAATTTCCTCACCAGCTACCTGGATCACACTGGCATTATTTGGGAGCTTAGACTTCTGCTCTCATATTTATCACTATCTATCTTACGAAGTCAATAAATGGTTCAAATGAGCTAATGTACATAAAAGTACTTTCAAAATTTTAAAGAACTAGTATCAATATAATAGATTAATGTTAAGTACAACTAAGAAACATTTTATTTCTGACCTCTTGTCCAAAATAATCCAGGAGTCATTAAGAGGGGGGAAAAAATCTTCATTTCACAACTGAATGAACAGGAGAAAAATCTGCTTTCTCCACAAGAAGAAACTGGCTGGTTATAAACTATGCAGATGGAAAGTAAAAGAATCTGTCTCTGCATCCATTCATTAGCAACTGCATGAAACTCAAAATAGCTTTGGAATAATCTAGTTAGTGTTAGATTGGGATGACCATCTCTGTGTGCCTCAAATCATCCTTACGTGTCACCCATCATCTCAGTGCCATGGTAAAACTACTGTGTTACCTTAGCAACACAATGTGAAGGAGACTTCTTCACATTAGTTATTTTCTCAAAGCACTCAGAAGTTAGTCTCTATTATTGTATATTATCATAGAAATATAGCAATTACAATATGCATGTCTCAAGAGTCGTAGTCTGTATCCTGGTACCCAGTCTAAAGCTGAGATTTTATAGGTTTTTTAAAAATTTAAATTCTTTTTTGAATGAGTGATTAGTATTTGATTCAGTTTTTGAAGACAAAAATATATAATTTGAAAATATGATGGTAAAATACTGCTTCATTAAACAAGATTGTTTTAAAGTACTCAGTAAAAACTGTCCAGTTTCCTTACTATAAGCATTAATACAAAGACATGTATTCCTTTGAATACTTACTTTCAACAAAATATCCACAATCCGTTGTTGATATTCAACAGCTTGCTTGTCATTTTTAAAATCTTCAAAAGTCTAAAACAGAGAAATTTTAGAAATAGTTACTATTTGCAAATTTTAGAAGGAAACAAAATACGAAATTCCTGTCAATAGCCAGGAACATTCTCAAATAAGATAACCACTCATCATCAAGTTTTTCCTTCCACTTTTAATAAGATGTTATTTTTAGTGAGTTCAGAAAGATACAACATTTAATTTTGTACAGAAAAAAAATGGTACTCTGAGACACTAAAAGTAGATGAAAGTCCAAAAATACAGTGGTTATCATAAGACCAAGACCAAAAAGTGACTTAAGAAAGAAAGGGTAAGTTTATAGGCAGTGAAAAAGAAAGAACACTAATGGCTAGAGGCAATTTGTGAGTAAGGGTTTGTTGAAGGATGAAATACATATTATATGCTCAGTCAGCATTCATTCTAAATTATTTGGAAATGAAAATTGAAATATAGTTTACTATCATGAAAAGTAATAATTTTCATGATTTCCATGACAACTAAGAAAAAATGATGTATTAAGATAGCTATTTAAAAAAAATATTATGTTATTATGGTAAAACTGTCACAATGGTTAAAATCCTCAAGCCTATTTACAAGGAAGAAGTATCCTATTTTCAAAACACTGCCACATACAGTACTTTTCACTTTATGTCCCTGCTCAATTAGAGCCAAATATATTTTAAAGAGAACATGCATCAAAGTAAGTGACAGCACCAGATTCAGAAATACCTGTATGAAGGAACTGAAGGCAGTAAAACTGTACTCACTGTCAAGAATTTGAAATAAAAATATTTATTGAATAAGAATGATGGAAAATTTAAAGGTCTTTCCTATGTTTTTCACTTAGAAATATTTAAATCCACAAAGAAATAATTTATTACTTACTGTACTGAAATAAGAGAATGGACTATATATTGTCCCAATAGATTTTGAAAAAGGAAAGGGGGACTAGGGGTACATTTCACAACCATGAATTTTCAAGATTACATCATAGTTTATTCAAAGCAAATATTTGCTTGTCTTCAAATGGTCCCTGAATTTCCTCAACTTCCCCTAAGTGTAACGGCTCATGCTGTTTTCTTATTAGCATGCCCTTCTCTTCTTTTTCTGGCACACAGTAAGAGCATGAACAGATGACTGCTGAATTGTCTAGTCAATTATTTACCAAGTAAAAGAAAATAATTTCTTTTTTAAAACTTTTTCTTCAACTAGATTGCTTTGCTGACAGCTAGTCGAGAAAACGCTGAAATGAGTTTCCAAGGACACTGGAGGTATGGAGGTACTCAATCTGGAAGACTCATATAGGTTTGCCGATGTTTGAATGAGTTATATATGACCATACCTGAAGACAGAAAGATAAACTAGAAAGTTTCTCAGGTCTATCTTCAAGTTTATGAGAATAAATGTGTATATATTCACACAAACACATACCCCCAACCTCCAGCTTCTCAAAATGAGAAGTCACTCTGCAGGAAACTATCTGCTAATGCAACTGCTATTCAACCAGAACACAAAGAATTAACATATGTATTTAAAAACTACAGCACTGACAGCAAGTATAAAATAATTTCCTTATCCATTTTCCTTTTGGCAACATGTACTCACTGCTTTGAAACAGATATTGAAAGTTTACTTCTTCTATAAACATAATTAAGTGGTGATACATACTACAAAATGAATATTATGATACACAAAAGGACATATTTTGGGTGTAGTTAACAGCTGCTGCCAATATAACACACCATTGATAAAAACACTATCATTCCACAAAGATGTTTCTAATTATATACTTGTTAGAGAAATAATATGCAAAAATGTCCTAATGGAAAACAACACAATGTGTGGATCACAAAGGTAAACTTAAAACTCAAAAAGCCATCTTTTAATTCAGTTATATTATTTCTGTAGTCCCTTAAAAATTATTACAGCTTAAGAAGATGTGGTATATACTCAGCTATTTAAAAATATGATCCTTTGTTATTGTGACAAAATGGATAGAATTAGAGGGGATTATGCTCAGTGAAATAAGAGAAGGACAAGGACAAATACTGGATGATTTCATTTATGTGTGGAACACAGAAAAACAAAACAAAAGAACTGACAAAACTAAACCAAAACAAACCCTAGAAATATGACAGTGCAAATGAGGCTACTAGAGGGGGAGGAACAGTTGGGGGAGGAAAAAAGAAGGAGGGTCCTACAGTCTGTGGTCAAGAACTATGGCTTTGATAGCGGGTGTGGTGGGGGGACATATATCTCAGGAGGTGTGACCCTCTTTCTCTAAATCACATACTGTGTTGTAAACCAGTGTTACCTCAATCAAAAAAGACTTTTTCTTTAAATTACTATGAGAATTCAGTTTAACAATAGCTAGCTCTTGATAGATGCCAATCCAGAGGTCAACAAACATTCTATGTAAAAGGCCAGAGAGAAGGCATTTTAGATTTTTGCACTACATGCATTGTCTATGACATACTGTTCTTTTGTTTATATAACTTTTAAAAATTTAAATGTAAATACTCTTATTTTGTACAGGCCAAAGGCCTAACATTTTCCATCACATCTAACTGAATAAAAAGCTCTAGATTTAAGGGGGATTTACCTCCTGTGATCTTTCGTGTTCTTTCATATCTTAGTATCTCCACTGTCATGGCCCTAATTGAGCCACCATTATCTTGTCTCTAAATTACTACAAAAATCTGCCACCAGATCTTCTTGCCCCGATTTTATTTCAATCTATTTGTCACACACTGTAGCGGGAATTTTTCTAAACTATAAATCATGCTATTCCTCTACTAAAAAGTTTTCAGTTGTTACCTACAACTTTGGTATAAAGTACAAACTACTTATCATGGAAAACAAGACCAGTCTCCACCTACCTCTTTGGATTTCTCTCTCTTTACACGTTTCCTGACATACAAAGAGGTAGCTTTACAGCAGTTTTTTTTTTTTTCCCAATTACTTAGACACACATTGTTTAGTCTTCTTTCCAGGTCTTTGTACACAGTCTGTCCTTCTGCCTAGAGTATTTTCTCCACCCCTTCACCTGACTAAATTCTACTCAACCTTTAAGACTCGGTATAGACTTCATTTCAAAGAAACTTTCCCTAACCCTTCTTTGGATTACTCACCTATGGATTGCTACAGTAAATGTAATACATTGTGCTGCCACTACTTATTATCAATGGCAGGGTCCTCTCAGCCAAGGGTACACTCCCAGGTAGAATAGTATGTATGATATCCTAGGCACTCAAATAAAAGAGATTGTACAGCAGTCCTACTCTCAACCCCAATACCAGAAGATATTAACATATTCCAAAAGATTTTCAGTGCTACCACAGCCCTTAAAAAAAAATTAGGTCAAATTCTTTGTTGTTCCCTACTACACTTCTAAATCCCCTGCTATACCACTTCCTGTATCCTTATGTTCTTTGCTGGATGGTGAAGGTCTCCTAAGGCAACTCTCTCTGACTTCCAATTCTAAGTTTCTCTTCTCAATTTCCTATGCATTTAAAGTTAGCACTTCTGAAGTCAGACTTTGAAATTAAACTAATTCAAAGCATAATATAACTGTAATTTTAGACTTCTCGGGGGGCACTTCCTTTTATTTAACAGTCTATACTATATGCAACTTATAAAAGCACTATATGTTCAATTAGAGAAGTTTGCCCCACCACAGAGAACTAATCACTATTAATATTTAGGTGAATTTCCTTCCTCTCCTTTTCTCCAAATAGTGTGCATATGTAATATTTGCGTTTTACAATTTCCAAGTCTGCTGCTTCACTAAACACTACAATTTAAGTACTATCCATCTTATCAGAAGCTTTTTAAAAAATAACTATAATACCATTTAATTGGGAAGTCATGTCATGTTTTACAATATTATTCCTCTGGGGCACTGTCAATAGAAAACCTGGCTAATTCAAATCTGTCTTTAATTAAACATGTATAAGGATGTTTTTTCAGCAGGAAACTTTGGGTTCCATATTAACACCAGCTATTTTCACTATCTTTACTAAAGGTCCTTCCAAGTTCTCTTCCATACATAATATATCAACTAATATAATCTATGGAATAAAAAACATACCACATCCAGCCCTGCTTTCTTTAACTTTTTGATAAGGAGGTATTAAAGAGACAGAAAGGGAGAAGGAAAGAAGAGTATAGGGAAGGACAAAGAAAGAGACACGATATTAGAAAATTTGAGTGGCACAGCAATTTTAAATATTTGAACCCGACTTACTGCTAAAGCAAAAAATTGTACCTGTTTAATAAGTATTATTCTTTGTCTTTTTATTAAAAAAAATTATCAACCTGACTTATTATAAAACACCTTAAAATTATTTTCTCTTACCAATGCCAATACATTTAGAAATTCTCTTGTGTCAAAATGTAGCAAAGTCCGAACATAAGGATAGATTTCTTCCTCAGGGGAAGCTTCTGCTGAATGAAGGCGAATTAGAAATTCAAAAACCTGCCAGTTGAAAAAGAGTTGATTATTTTCTAATCTTACAAAGTATTCTGCTGAAGCAATGATTCTCATTTTGATAAAATAGTGAATTCGGTTAAAACTGCTATTATGTTATAAATTCTCTCAGAATCTCTCTGAACTGTAATTACTGGCTTCAGTGATGGTGTGGAAGCACTCACCTACCAAAGGAGATAGCGCTTGACCCATGTGTAACCCTCAATTACAATTTCTCTTTAGTGCATCTTAACAAGAGGTACAGGCAGTAAAAACACTGTGAAAATAGCACCAACCTGGTTTTTAACCAAGGGAACAAGATCTTCTGGAATGTCACCAATGGGATAGGCGCGGCCGGCAAGACAACAGCTACAAGAAAACGGTCACTTGTAATGAGATAACTTCAGGCAACATTTTTCTCAAACTGAAGCGCCTAGGTTTCATTTTTAAGCGCTTAGTTTTTAATGGTTAGGTCAAGTTCAAACCCAGACCAAGACAATATCTAGTGTAGAAACATGGTCAACAGGAGCAGTTGTGAAATAAAATAAACAGTGACTGAGAAAGAACTTCCATTTTTTTCTTATTTTTCAAAGAAAAACTCAAGTTGCATCCCAGGGGAAAGAAGGAATGCGGACACACTATCTAAAAGTCTCAAACCCAGCATCTAGAAAGAGCCTACTGGCACCAGTGCACTCTAAGTAGTCCCACTTTAGCCACAATTTCACTCTCCACAGTTTCACTTCCCTGAGGTCAACTATGGTCTGAAAGTATTACATATGATGTGCTGAGAGATGATATTCATCTAACTTTTATATTGCAATAGTTTATTATCCTCTTTAATTTCTTACTCGGCCTAACTTAAACTTTATTATAGATACATATGTATAGGAAAAAAATACAGCATACATAGGGTTCACTATTCTCTGTGGTTTTAAGCATCCACTGAGGATCTTAGAACATATCCCCCAGTGGATAAGCATGGAGGACTATACTATGATCTATACTATGATCTACTTTAGTAAAAGCCTGTTGTTTCTCAGAGACTTTTAAACCAGTGGCACTTAATATGGTGATTAAAATGGGGAAGGAGCTAGGCTAATAAATGTCTGGGAAATGCCTGTTATAGGATGAGCCTTTGGAGAGAGTTAGAATCTGATGAAAAATTAACAGTATTTTTACCTCCAACTCTAACCTTTCTTGTGGCTAATGACTTGCCTTGTGGGCTGAATTATAAAAATGTCTCCTGAATGTACCATTTTCTGGGGGGGTGGGGGGAAAGGAGTAAATATCAAACCTCTTTAAACTAGCATTCAATTTTGAATGTTAAATTAGAGAAAGTTAGATACCAGTCTATTGTAAAAAGTTCAAGGCACAGATGTTAAGTACTAGGTAAATGCTGCATATCCTCTTCTACACTAAAGAAATGCTGGAAATACGAAATAGGTCTCAAAGTTAACTGGAGCTAAAACTATGTTCTGGCAGGTCCTGCCTGTCAGTCTGCTTGTCAGTTATTTAAAAGTTATATCTAGACACAATTCTAAGGCTCCTTAGACTCTTGGAAAGAACTCTTTGCCAGCAGTGAGGAGGTAAAACATTTCAGCTTTACCTTTGTCACTAATGTTTTCATGATTTGGACAAATCTCTTGTCCCTCTATATAAACCAGATACAACAAATATCCCAGAGTAGTCAGTAGTAAAACACTTTACATCAGGCTTTTTCAGTGTCAGTCCTATTAATATTTTGGAAGAAACTTTATTTTGTTGTGAAGACTATCCTATGTGTTGTTGAACACTTGGCAGCATTCTTGTCCTCCATGCACTAACTCCAGGGTCATTCTTCCCCCAGCCTCAGCTGTGACAACAATGTCTCTAGACACATGGGGGGGAGGGGGGATTAGAGGGAGGGAGGACAAAAATCACCCATAGTTGAGAACTATGCTATGTATAAAAGAAAAATGAAAGGCACTATATAAATAAGACATGACAGTATGGGGTGAGTATGAAAGGAATATACACATAGATAAATGAATAATCTCTTACCTAATATATACAAGGAGTTTGTTGCCCATAATAACTTGTTCATCTAAAATAGAAAAGGTATCTTCAGCAATTTTCTCTTAAAATCTTTTCAGAAATATAATCTTTATGTAGATACAAAAAATAAAACTTGGCGTTTAAAGTAAGGTAAGCATATTCCCAAAGATAACAGTACCAAGTGCTTGAAGTGCTAGCAAGGACATAGAGCAACTAGAGCTCTCATATTGTAATAGGGTGGTTATAGGTAACTTTGGATGCCTGACTTACTAACTATATTTTTTGTCTTTCCTGTATTGTTCCCTAATTGTATTAAAGTTCCTTTCCATTAAAGGCCTTATGTTTATCTTAATGCAGTGGATGGCAGAACCCATTTAGAGAGAGCAAATTTGGGAGTTCTGGGGTGTCCCTCTCCCTGCCCTATAACAGATTTTGCTAATGGGAACAGAAAATGCTACAGATGTTTTGAAAAACCATACAACAGTACCTTAGAAAGTAAAACCAATATTGACAATCTACCTATCACAATCTTAGTTTTTGTTATATATGCTCATAATTATTCATGGCTAGCGCCATGATGGGGATAAAAAGCAACATGAAGGGCACTTGTGGGGATGAAACTGTTCTACACAGATATAATCTTGACTATCAATATGATTATCTCATTTTAATATCGTGCTTCCGCTTTGCAAGGTTTATCATTGAAGAAAATGGGTAAAGGGTATACAGAACTTTGTGTTATTTTACCACCGCATGTGAATCTACAGTTGCCTCACAAATAAAAAGTGTCATTAAAAACAGAAGAAAACTTGTTCACAACTGCAGCAGCACTTTTATAATTGTTAAAAATTGGAAGGAGTCAAAAGTCCATCAACTGGTAAGTAAATAAACAAATGATGGCGTGTTAGACCCATGGAATACCAGCAGTAAATGTATGGAATATTAATACTTGCAACAACATGAATGAATCTCAAAAACATTAGACTAAAAGAAAGAAAACACCAAAGATTACACACTGTATAATTCCTTTTATATGAAACTTGGCAACAGAATATAGATTGCTTGGAGGTGGGACTGTGGGGAAAGGGTAGAGTACAATGAAGCAGGAGGAAATTTCTTAGGTGAAGGAAATACATAATTCCTTCTAGAGGTTGACTATGGTGGTGAGTATAATACACATTATATACTTGTATTATATATGATTATCAAATTCACACTGTACAACTGATGAATTTATACCTAAAAAAATCTTAAAGTGTAAAAAAGAAAAAATTGAAGCTTAGAAAATAAATACCTGTTAGTGTTTTTCCTGCATTCAGAGGAGGAGCAATGACTCTGAAAAGTTTCTGTATTAAAATTAATAGGAAAATAAATTAAATAAATTAATAGGAAATATTATTTAAAATAAAGAATATTTTAAAAAAGATAATTCAAGAATCTTCTTATTCATCACCTTTCTCTGAGTTATTAGTCACTCACTATTGAGATTACTATAAATACTCTAAATGTGACTATGAGCTGTCTTGCAAAGGATCACTTCTGGACATTCACTGTTGTCACATTCCTCACTGAAAAAAACTACTTGATAAATACTAGTTAAATGAAGATCTTTGTGGAAATAATTTATAATACCCTTAAGTTCCTAAACGAGCTTTATTCTTTGAAGAATTGTAAGCAAGTGACAGGACTAATAACCCACAAGAATAGGAATAGAGATTACTTTTCAAGTGAAAACATCTGAACAATCAGCAGCCACAAAAAGGCTATTTAAGCAGAATCTCTGAAAATACAATAATTTTTTTCCTTTATTTATATATATTTGACATCAATTGTGGTCCCCATTTCCCACCAACATTTATTTCACCAGTGCACCATCACCTCAGTCCCTTGTGTTCTTTCTGCCCTCATCCTATTCCCTGCCCCCACACACAAAGTGTTTCTGTGAAAATACAATAAAATTAATGGCAGAACTACATTCACTTTCCTAGAGGAAAACTGATTGTAGCATGGGGATGTACAAACACCTCTGTCCAGAAGCCCAGTGAAATAGTTCCTAGTTTCCCACTGAAATTCTAACCTCCCCCTATCTCTCCAAAGCAACATTTTGGTAAACTGGTATAAAACCTTTACCCTAGCTATTCAGTTTATTACTGATGACTGAATGTTCTAGTATACGGATGAATAAACTTTACCTTTTTGCTAATTTGTCTATTGTCAGTTAAATTTCAGTACTTCCCCCCACCACTGGGGGATCTAAATAGAGAAAAAGTTTCTCCTCCCAACACTTGGCACAAACTACTTCTACCCCAGAAACGATCAAAACTAGAAGGAAGGAAATACTTCAGATGCTATAGCAGTAATCTCAAACGTGACAATACTGTCTTTCATTCTAGAAAATTGCAAAAGGTGACACACCTCCTCCTAATTTAGATCTCTTTTAGTACTGAAATAACTAAACTTTTAAGCACTGCAAAGTGATTCCCTTATAGGCAGAGAATTACAAAAGAGGAACCACAGAATGCATCTAACCTCCACTGCTAAAATCTCCAAATGACTATTTAATAACAAGTATCAAACCCCTGCTGAAAACCATTAAACTTGAAAACAAATCTTAACAGAAAACAAGGCACCCTCAATAGTCCAATACATTTCCATCTGAAATGTACAGATATTAATGGATTTGACGGAATAAAAAAATGCACACAAAACAAAACTTCAAAAGCAATAATAAAAAAAACTGGCAATCATGTTTATCAATGTAAAATACATCAAATTAGAATCTGTTTCCAGGGATTATTTTGATAGAAACTAGAAACGGCATTAATTTTTCCTAATTGTTGTTTAGTCATGGACCAGAGAATAGTTCTGCATGCAGACAAAAAGGATCTCACTGAGGAAGCAGCTGACAGCTCTTTCTTAGGGACATACTAGAACTCAGTCAGGAAGCATGCAAGAGGTATTCAAGTATAAAGAAAACTTACTTGACACACAGACAGCTGATATCAAAACTCGGGGAAGAGAGTTATGACACTTATTTTGAAAACTGACCCAAAGAAGAGCGGTACAACCAAAACTAAAGAGTAATGAATTAGATAGATTCTTACCTACAAGCTAGGTATGATTAAAGAAGCCTGCAATATCACAGAATGGCCACTGATTTAATAATACTGAACAATAAATAGTTTTGGACCTTGAGAGCTTGTTTAGACGTTCTAGCAGGGGAGAGCAGCTACTGATACACCCTTGACCAAAAACGGTCTGTCTCTGTTCGGGGAAGGCTGTTCTCTTCAAATGATGGAGCAGGGACACTCATGCAGCGGTTAGGGAGGAAGGGGACACCCGCCTAGCCAGCCAGATCAGCCCAATCAACCTTGGCAATCAATGGGGTGACATATGCCTCAGCTAGATCACTTACATCCTGAACATATCAATAGTATTGGATGGCCAATATGCAAAACAGTTAACTTGGATGCCTTCAGTAGATGCCCTACTCCTTTTTTTAAAAAAAAAAATTTAGATGCCCTATTCTTCTAAACCAGGTTATGAGTCACTATGATAAAGAAATGACTAGCAATACACTATCTATATCCACAATCCTGTCCTTAAATCTTAAGACAAATAATAAGAGGGATTTGGTTCTTTTTAAAAGAAGCTGAAATGCTTTTTCAATGTTCTCTTCTAATGGTAAGGAGAATAAGAAACTATAATGCAGGCTACAAAATTTTGACCTGGAGAGCAACAAACCAGTAGTTAACAACAATGACCTCTCACCATTTCCAGGACCTCCGCAGCGGTACACATCTACAAATAGCATTACTCAGTGGTACATTCACTATGTACAATTTAGTACATACAATGAATTTCTTTTGGAAAGGCTATTATAATATCACAAATTCTTAGAAAAAAACTTAAAAGCATTACCTTTAATTTTATCTATTGTTCTCTGGGGTTTACATATCTACTTATACAGATTAAAAAATAATAAAGTAATAGCAGGAGATATGAAAGTAAAGCAATCTGAAAGTCCGAAATTAACATGGGTGCAAGTCTAAGAAATTCATAAGAAATCTTAAAATAACTGATGAAAATAAAAGCCTATTCAAACCCAATGAAGAATAGGGGTAAAATGTTACTAGATAATATTAAATATGTGTCAGGGTATTTTACCTCCATTGGACTAATAAATTCATTCATGCCTCTGTTGTAGACGTAGATCATAGCATCATATAAACGATTTTCCCAACACATGAGAACTACCTGTAAAGACAAAAAGTTGCTTTGCCTATATAATTCACCAATTAAGCATCATTAATTATTAAAACTTTAAGAATGAACAAGATATCAAAATATATCCCTTAATTTTCCTTATTCCTTCTCTGAAAAAAACCTGAAATTTAAGTATTCAAACACAATGCCAATCTAAGAGTGGCTATAGATTCAGTAATACTGTTAACTGTACAATAACTACTTTCAAACATCCGCCAATGTCTATTTTATTTCTTCTTTACTCTTCCCCTCACATGCATTTTACCTTAGTCAACAGTTCTGCAAATACTGACCACCTAGAGTCAGGCCCTCACCTATACGCTGGAGAAAGGTAAGACAAGCCCAGACCTATTCTACCCTTACAGAACTTCCATCATCTGTGTAACAGGGTGGTCCCCAGAAAAAGGGGAAGTTCCAGGATCCCGGTTCCACCCTAAATGGGTTGACCTGAACAGGGATAAGAAGATGCTGGAGAGAGGAGATAGGAGGAAAGAAGGAAAGAGGAAGAAGGAAGCAGGATGGAGAGCAGCATGGAGACCTGGAGGAGGCACGTGGACCAGAGGGACATGTGAAGAAACTGTGCTTGCTTTTTGGTCTTGGACTGGTTGGAACAGATGTGGGTGAGAGACCCGTGGGGAGGTTAACAATGGGGCAGCTTTCATCTTGATTTTGATCTTTTCCTCCTAGATTTGTCTGACTCTTTCTGACCCTTTTCTATGGGTCTCCACGGAAAGGTCCTTTAAATGTGTGGCAGGTTTTTGGACCTTGCTTTGGGCCAATCCTATTTGACTGGACTTTTACTCTCTAGGAGATGAGTAACTTTGGATGCCTGACTTAGTAACTATATTCTTTGTCTTTTCTATATTGTTCCCTAATTGCATTAAAGTTCCTTTTCATTAAAGGCCTTATATGTTTGTCTTGATGTGGCGGATGGCAGAATCCATTTAGAGAGGGCAGGTTTGGGGATTTTGGGGTGCCCCTCTCCCTGCCCTGTAACATCTGGACACTCAGCGAAGCACAAAATGATATATGAGTTACGACTTAGGGAAGATACCCAATTACAAATAATAAATTTATAACAAGTGTTAAAAAGGAAACTGACTCAGGCCATCCCTGAGGGGGCAATATTTAAGTTAGAACCTAAAGCAAGTATGTATGTGAGCCAAAGGCAGAGGAAGAAATTGGGGATTCTAAAGAGAGAAGCGGTAAGGATAAATGTACTGAGGTGGGTAGAATTCAATGTATTTAAGGATGAAGAGAAATTGATTTGAGAAAATATTTAGGCGGAAGAATAAAGAATACCTGAAGTATAGAATGTGCTATATTCTGTTCCTAGGAGAGCTATATTAAACTACAAAGTGACAAAAGAAAAACGCTAAAGTATAGTAGAAGTTGGCAAAATAGAATAACAGAGCGATAAGAAAAATGGAGGTGAGGCAACTTTTTAGGCAAAGGCAACAGGTTCTGAGATCTGTTCTCTTCTCTCACTATCCTCCCTCTTAGCGGCTGCCACAACCATACAGATATTTACATTCACAGCTGCAGTCCTAACCTCCCCTTTAATCCATAGATCCAATTTGACACCTTACCTGAATGTCTAGTAGTTATCTAAGAACAAAACAGAACCTCTAGTTTTGTCTCCTAAGTTTAGATGTAATCTGTCTTCCAATCTTCTTAAAGAAACCACTATCCAACCTGTTTCTCCAGCCAAAAACTAAGTATCATTTCGAATGAGTTTTTTCCACACCATCACATCTAATTCATTAGCAAATCATCTTGTTCTCCAAAACATCCAAAATCAGGTCACCTCTCTCTATCTCAAACTACCATCTCAGGTCATGATCAGGACCAACTCCTAACTAGACCACTTGCTTCCTTATTCTGTTATTGCAAAAATAAGCCAGGGTGATCTTGTTTAAAACTTTTCAATGATTTCTCAGAATACTTAGAAAATGGAAAAAATTTGTACCTTGCCTTGAGGCCTACCTTTCCCTTTCAATAAGCTCCAAATCTGCTTGCCTTTTTATCTGTTACTTTAACCCAAGGCACATATTCTCTATGTATGGGTACACGTGTGTTTGTTTGGTATTAGTTGTCGCTTTTACCTATAATAATCTTCTCTTCCAAGATCTTCACATTACTATTTCTTATTATTCAGAATTAAGACTTCTTCTAGAAAGCTGTTAATAATTAGTCAATCTAAATTATCTTCTCTTTCCTAGTCAAAAGCCTGTTTGGCTTTTAACATAAACTGTTTTTTGGATATTTATGGCTTGTTTACTTATCTGTTTATTGTCAATTTTTTCCCCCTAAAATGTAGGCCTTATGATAGGATAACTCTTGTCTGTGAGGTATCCATCTAGAGAGTGACAATAAATACTTCTTAAATAAATGCTGCTTAAAAAGTAAATAAAATTTGACAATATTGCTTGATAACGAAGACTTGGAGGTGGTTTCTAACTCTAGTGAAAGCAAGATCAAAGATTCATCAGGATATGAAAAAAAAATGGAGACAGCAACCTAGATAATGCTTTCAAGAAATCTGGTTATGACTGGGCAGAGTGAGATGAAGTAGCAAGTGCTGTACTAGGTCTAATGTAAAACTATAGAGTTAAGTTGTGAAATGCCTTAGGCCAAAATACATACTCTCCTCAATGTAGGACTGCAAACTTACTATGGAGACCTCAGATATACTGGAGTTACATTATCAAACAATGGGCAGGTTGATCATTCTAAGACATCCTTAATTTGCTTTATATACTATGTTCTGCATGGCAAAATTCAATTTATGAAAATTACTTGGACTTATAAGCTAAATTTTTGAAAACAATGGCATCATACTCTTCAAAGTATTCTATTCATGAGAAAGTACTCAGTTGAAATTCTCTTGCAGGATAAAAACTGTAGTAGTGAATAAACAAACTGATGAAGAAGAATCAGTCAAAAAGCAAGTATGGGCCAAGTACCAAATGTAACCTCTATGCTAAGAGCTAGCTAGGGGGGTGGCAGGGGGGAGGGGGGTAAGGAAACAGAAGAGTCCTGACTTGCCAGAGTTCATAATCTAGCTTTCACCAGTCCTAAGAAATGTATTGGCAAATACCAGTTTATATCTTACCAAAAGTATTTAAAAAATAATTGGGGTTCACAGCAGGCTGAGTAAAGGAAATACAATCAATAAAGAAATTACGTGTATTCCATCATAAGTTAGCAGACTATAAATAAACTCACCTGTTGAATGTCTAAACTGGTGATATCCATATGTACAATGAGGGCTTCCACATTTTCCATTAGCTTTTTATCTTGGAAATGAACAATCAAGTCTTTCATTACCTGGGGTGTGATCCCCACCAATTTGTCACTTAAAATATATGGTTCAAGGCACTCCAAAAACACTCCTTTGGCCACTGAATTCTCACTTAATTTGTCATACATCTGGCTAAATAAAAGATCCCTATAACAGGAAAGGGAAAAAGGACTTTCAGGAACATTCCATTCATTAAATTCAATCAGCTAAGTATATCTCATCTTTTTCAGATTTTAACTAACTCATAAAACTATTTAAAAAGTAACAATATTACCTAGAGCTTTATGTTATAAAATCATTTTTATATATGCCGTCTTAATTCTAATGCTTTTTTTTAACAGATAAGCAAAGTTGAGTAAGTTAAATTATTTGTTGAAAGTCACAGAACTCACAAGTAGCAGAATCAGAACCTGAACTTAGTCTTCTAGCTTAAACCCTTACAGTACACTGCTTCTTAAAGGTAGCACTTAATATGGGAACAAGGAATATGGTGAACTTGATGAAGTAGGAAAAACACACACACACACACACACAAAACCCTAAAAATAAATGCAGGACTGAGGCCACCAGAGAAAGAGAAGGTAGGCAAAGGGTTACTGGGAACCCTTCGAAACCGGTGGACATGGTGTGACAACATATATGGTGGCGTAAAACAATGTTATCTCAGTAAAATAAATAACTAAAGTTTTAAAAAGTCAAAAAGGACTATTCATAATGTATTCTTTCCTGGTACCTAAATATTCCCAACTGATCCACAGAGCCAATTTGCTCTTTTATCTAGCCTTTACCCCTTGAATCCCAAAGGGTTTAAGCATTGAATACCAATTGAAAGAGGAGAAGAAAATGTTCAGTATCTTTAAAAAATGTGTCTGGAAACAATTTTGTTGGCAACAAAAAATTTTAAATTAATCTAAATGCCACCACACTCAATAATTCCATTTCATTATTCTCCTGTAGATAGTCAACAAATAATTTTAGAGTTAGTTATACTCATCATAGATTTAATTCTGAATTGTTTTCACATAACAGAAATATTACTTATGTAATATTTGTAAATGTAAAAAGTAGCCATCTACTTTTTAAAATTATCACTTTTTGTGAGACATCAGAATTTACTTACTATGCTGATAGTACTGCATATATCACTTATTTCCAGTATTTTACTAGTATGAGTGAAGTTACAATAAAACTCTACATATAGTCTTTCTCATTTTGAGGGTTTAATTCCTTAGTCATTCTATTCTCAGGAATTTATCCTAAGTAAAATATGAAGAAATCTGTAACACTAAATTATCTTCAAAAAGCATCACAGTACTAATTTATACTGCCACCAGAAATGAATAATCATACCAGTTTCATAAGACAATGGCGTATGTTTTCCAGATGATTTGACAAGTAAAAATTAAATATCATTATTCTTAATTCCTTGATAACTGAAAAACATCAAATGTTTTGTTTCTATTCATATATTGCATTTGCCTTGTATCATTCATTGATTTATTCATTCCTTTTTAATACAAAAAATGTGCTACTTCTATTTACTTGTTATTATTTATTGCTTATTCAAAGTTTAACCTCTTTGTGTTTGTGTCACATCAGCTGTGAAAAGAGCTACATGGTCTTTATGACAAGTTCCACAACAAAGTCAAGGAAGATTCTGAAAGAAGTGTACGGGAGAGGCGTCTTGCCTCCTCTGAAGTCCTGGAAAGGGACAGATGATAAATAGAACTGGCTACAACTGGCACCAGAACCACATGCCACTTTTTAATCAACAGTATTTGCAGTATCCTGGAGGGAAAATCCATATCCATTTATTTTTTTCTTATATCCACAAATGTAATTTTTGCATCATTTTCCCCTTTGCTTCATATTTATCAGCATTTTTCTTGTTAGCTTCATTTCAATCAATAATCCATCACATTTTTGTGATTACCAATTACTAGTCAAGCAAAAGAAACAGATTAATGAAGCTTTACTGTAAGAAAGATAAAGAGTAACTAACTCTAATGAATTTAAAGAAAATGTCCTATTTGCTAGCTCTTGTGCTCTATAGGGTGTTGTCAAAAACAACATACTAGGGAAGATAATTATATGTTTTAGTTCAGCACAAAAAGCTCTAGGGGGGAGAATTAAAGAGCTAAAAATTCAGTAAACAGAGCCCGGAGTTGACAAACAAGGCACTCCTGTGACAAACAGGAGCTTGTAATGCTGGTAGATTAATGGTAAAACTATATATTTTTCTTAACCAGTCAGAGGCTATAATAAAGTGGCAAGAAAAATAAAATTCAGTAACTCATGCCTGCATCTCTGCCTTAAAATAAAAATAAAACAAAATCCTAAGATATGTCCACATTATACTGGAAGAATATTAGCACACCAAGGAAGAAAGGAGAAAAACAAAATAGAAAAAAGTTTTGTGGTTCTTGTGTTTTCTTCTATATTTAGTCACTATATACTTCCAGGAGGCTGAATCTCTTTCCTGAAAGGGAAAATTTCAAAATTGCTACTTATCATTTCAAGCTTAGCCTCCAGATGGAATAACAGAAAATCTATTCTGAATAATAGAGGGCCATCACAGAACTCTTCTCTTGATAGAATTTCATTTACATTAATACTCAAAGACATTATTTGGAGTTCATCATTCATAACTTTAAATTGATAGACAAAATTACTAAATTCACTTTGCACATTATCTGTTTTGTAATTTAAAAATATAAAGAACTCAGGTTTGATTATAAGATAATTACAAATTCAGAGACTGAAAGGAGCTGGAGCATAAAAATCCTAACACTCCCAGCCTATAGTAAATTTATAGCCAGAATCAATTAAATACATCCCCACTAAATATAAATGGAATTTAATAAACTCAGAGTTGATTTGGGTTGATCTCCTTATTTGTAAAAGGTGAAAATTCAAAGAAACTTTAAGAAATTATGTTCAAAATGCTCTTTTCTGATAAAAGTATTAACCATTTGTAAAGTTTTCCTTCAAAAAAATGTGAATTAATTGGAAAGATGGCTGTGTAACTGTGAATACTGAATTTTATGGTATTTTAACTGTATTTCAATACAGTTATTACAATGCAGAAAAGACACGGCACCTTCCCCACCCCACTTTGAAATTAAAATATTTCACATGCAGTTATCAAGAGAAGTGTTCAAAACACCCAATTCCTCATCTATGCCTGAAAGTGCAGATTTGTTTTTCAAATAATAAACCTAATGTTGGACAACAAGACTGAACAAATACTCGATCAAAAGACCACTTCTGGGTCACTTTGATTTTAACAGAAATATATATTTAATACATTTAGTAACTGTACTATATTAAAATATTTATTCTATATATTCTGTATGATTTTAGTCATTTGAACGATGGCTGCTCTTTAGGTAATTTGCTCTCAGTGATATAAGCTCAAAGTGGACAGGATCCTCCATACACAGCATATGTTTTGTTTTATAGCAATCATACTAAGATATAATTCACATACAATCACAAAATACCTATTTTTAAAAAACATTCAAAACTGTGATTATGGGTCGGTCAAGTATCAAAATTTGTTTTCAAAATAAACTGAAATCATGACTACTGCTATAGAGGCAAAACAACAAATAACTGAATGTCCAACAAAAAGTCTTGCAACATTTTATATCTTTTGTCTAACACTGAATATAGTACATATTACTTAATTGACAATAAAATTATAGGACAGAGACCAAATTATGAAAACAAAGTATGCCTTCAAAAAGACATAACAGAATTTCCTGTCATTCTGAATTTTAAATAATTCATGAAAAGACTATGTGGACAAATTTTAACCAAACAAGATATCTGTAACACATTGATCTATATGTCCTACAAAGAGAAAGAAATGTGGCTTTTACCAAATTTTTGACATCATGAAAGATTTCACATCATGAAAGAATTCTTATGTAAGAATAGATATATACCTAAACACTAATTCAATAAACATTACTGGTAAAGTAATATTATGGGTATGGGATTCTATAAACTATAATACTATGATATAATAATGACTGGTATAATCATATGGTATTATGTTAAAATTAGTTTCAGAACGTGTTGTGTTTATCATTTGACCCATGTAAATAACAGTATATGTGAAGATAAGGAGGATTAACAATAAGATAATGTATTCAATCAGATTATGTTAATATAAAAAAAATCTGGGGGTCAGGAATGAGTATCTAAGTGATGATGCCGGAAGAAGTTACCTGAAGTTGTCTGAGTACTAGATTAGATTTTAGAAGATTGTATTTTGTTACACAGGATGTGAACATTCCTTAAAGCAATGTTACTATCATAATATACTTTGAAAGTTTGGGAAAGTAGAAGACTCCAGATGTGAATTGAATCAAATGTCAAAAAAGAGAACATACAGAATATCCAGTTGAGGAAGAAAGATACTGGAATGAAGTTACATACATCGTTACAATCTCCTGACTTAAATTTAGGCTAGGAAATGGACCATATTTTATCTTTTTATGGAAACTGCAAGGAAAGATTATAAAAACTATCACTTAATAGTGATTACACTGAACTGTTTAAGTAAACGTGATCTTTTTATAGCTAATATACTTTAAGCATGCATGTATGAAATGGAAGAAGACTGAAAGTTGTCCTAGAAACAAAGAATCAAAGTTAACTGAATAGTCTATTTGACAATTTCTCCTGAGCAGAGGCCCTTATATATGACCTAAATATTCTGATGAAAAGGAAAAGTTAGTATGGTGAGAAATAAGCAAGCACAAGAGCACAAAATCTGGAAAACAAGAGGGTACATTTGATCCAATGCCTAGTTTCATAGTCACAAACTTTCCTACACAACTGAGAATACTGCCTGTCTCTTTTGCCCTTACTACTAAGTACAAAGTATAAAAGTAGGTAAAGCAGGAAGGGGAGTAAGAACACACTTGCTCCCAAGCAGAAGTAGCATCTAGCACAATCTTGTCTTTAGCCTTTGGAAATAGAATTTAAAGATAAAGAAGCCACACCATTTGCACTATAGTCCAGGAAGAATTCCCGTGCCCTTAATATAGAGAGTACATATATAAGTGCATCTAGGAGAGAAGAGGTTGGATAGAGACAGGTAAGAGCTGCAAAATAAAACTAGGATGAGTCTGGAAAAGGACCCTGGAGATCTCCCTCCCTCTTGACCTTCAGGAATACAGTATGACTGATAAATTCTCTCTGAGCTCTCCAACAATACTGTATTTGTTTCTGACACAGTCTAGAAGAAAATATGCTAAATGGGAAAAAAATTAAAGCAAGTAAAGAAGTTGCTAATAATGAAGAAATAATAAACATCTAACTTGGTGAAAATCTAGACCAGCTCTTATCTTCTCCATCTTCTCCATACTATGATTTAATGAGTAAATTAGTGCATTCTCAGCCAGTCAATAGATTAAATAAAGTTGAAAACACTTGATTTTCAAATCATATAAAAAAGAAAAGGTTGTCTCCAACATTTTGGGGAATAGCACAAAACATTTCTGAAAGAGAGAATACTTTTCTATTTCCCTATAATCCTTCATCTTAAGCTCTAGCAAGGTTATTTCAACCTTAGGTCACTGTAAGAATATTCAAGCATTCAAGATAATGATCACCTGTTATTCTGCAAACCAGGAGAAAGAATTATTTCATCGATTCTGCATTCAGGTTTTCACAAACTTTGTGCCAGGTGCCATTCTACATAGGAATAATCCATTTTATAAAGGTAAACCTCCTTATTCTACACAAAATCTACTTCTTTAGGTACTTTATCTTATTTGTAACTATTTCAATTTGAAGATTTGTGCTGACTCCAGTAGTTACTAGTATTAGGAACATCTCTATGACTCAATTTCTTCATTTGAAAATAAATATAGAGTTTCTACTTCTCTTATACTATAATTATAAAGAATAAATGGAATAATATGTGAAACTGATCCACAAGTTATTGACACTGTTTTAAAAAATACAAGATGAATTTTGAAGTGAGAATGAAACATGGGAAAAGAGAATATGAAGAAAATCTACAGTGAGGTAGTACACAGCAATAAATTTTCCATGAAATAGCAATTAGCTATATAATTCACTGTGCACAAGCTACACGGAACCAGCATTCAGAATACACAAAGGTATTTCTGACATAACACACAAGGGAAATTTCTCCCTTAGGCCCTCATAAAAAAAGACAGTGTGTAACATTAAGCTATGTTTTTAACATAGTTAAGTACAACATAGTTCAGTGAATAACTAAATATAAAATTATAGCTGAAACAATGGAATGAATTTGAGCTCCAAGCAAGGGAAGGTGTAGCTATTCATGACTTAATCTAAGATCTGACATAGCAAATAGCTACCCTTTTGATAACCTTCACTAATAATTTCAAAGTATGATCCAATCTTTTATGATTCAGGTTACTTAAATATAGAAATTCAAGAGCCAAATCAATATTATCTAAGATTTGGGGCTATCTGCATTGGATCCTCACATTTATTCACCACCACTCAAGAAAGGATATAAGCTAGTGGTTAAGAGAACAGAAACTAAACTGCCAGTATCTGAATATCACTTTTGCTACTCAAAAGAAAAGTGAGTGAGCTTTGGCAAATTATTTAATCACTTTTGCCTCTAGAACCTCCCATGTAAAATGAAGATACACTCTACTGCTATAAAAATTAGGTAATTTATTATAAAAATCAAGTAAAATAATATAGAGGTACTTGAGAACAATGCCTGGTATTGCAAAGAGTCAGTTATTATTGTAAGTGTGAGAAACTGTAAATTAAAACTGGTTGGTTAACTGACATTATTTAAACCACCAACTAAGAGTTTATTAACTCTGAATTCTTGTGTTTTTTTTTAAAAGATGTATGCATGTAAGAATTGGGGTGCAGGAGGTAAGAGGATTCACCAGAGACAGAGTGGGGAGCAGAAGAGGCAGAGCGACAGAAAAACACTGCTGAGGGGAACGACAGGCAGGTCAGGGGAGGTCTGCTGCCCGATGTGGGGCAGTTCCCTGGCTGGGGATGGAACTAAAGGTGCAGTGGCTAGACACTTGAGAGTACTGTGACTTAACCCCTGCATGACCAGGGAAGCCCAACACTGAGTTCTTTTAAACCAAAAGGCTCTAAAAACCAAGACTGGAGAAAAACAATGGATCTTGCCCTTTTGGGGGATGGTATGAAATAATGTGTTTTAGTGACAGTTCAAAAGAATATATATATACAGCACATGAATGATATACTTTTACTTTTAATGTCTTACAGAAGTATTGCTCTTTTGTTAGCTATTTCTTCCTCCACTATTCTGCCACATAGATGATACACCCGAGATATCTATTTTATAAACATTAATTTTCTTAGATAAGTGTACTGAAAATTGTTAAAGAATGAAATCCTTGTAAATTAAAATTCTTTTAAGAACCTATCGAGCCAAATTCATAAAATTCTCAGTAGTAAAGTATAAGCAAGAGGCAAGCTGGGTTCAAAATAATCGAATGTGACAGGCAATGTATACTTACTTTCTCTGTAGAAGCAGACAGTAATCAACTATGATGGGCACCATATCCTGCAGACAAACCAGAAAGAGCATCAGCACCAACTACAGTTCAGGGACCCACTGGCCAGATACAACACATTTGTAAAGTGGTCTGCCTAAGATGCTGTCAGCTCCATGGGAGAGTATGTTACACCATGCTTTTGGTATACAGTTTGGTACTATGTGTCAAAAGTCTTTAAAAAATGAGGAAACATTTTTACCCAATAACTCTGGATATTTATCCTAAATATATTTAAGAAAAAAATGTAATACAGTAAAGTTTTCACTTAGCTCCATAACAGAAGAAGAGGAGGAAGAAAGAAAGAAGCTGGAATTTAATACACAAGATGAGAAACCAGTTAAGTAAATTTACTATTTAAGTAAGATATTATGTAGCTATTACAACTTTACAAAACTTTTACAACAGAATAAAAAACATTAAGTGAAAATATGTATTTATTTCAACTTTGTAAAGAAAATTTGCAAAGAAAAAACATCAAATTGATAATAGGATACCATGGCTGCTACTGGTAGCTGAGGTGATCCAAGTTGCCCATATTTTATCACAATCCTCCAAACCACTTATTTTAAGGTTGATTTAACTTCTCAGTTTCATAATGTATTGATTGCTTTATATTTATCTTGTACAGACTCACATCAAGTGGATGACAACCTATAATTTTGGCCCTTTTCATGAGAAACCATTTACAAAGGAAGCAATAATTTGTTATGACTGGAAATTGTTAAGGGACCGACTATCAGATTTCAACAGTACTCTTTCATGTTTTGCTAGCTACAGAGAAATGATTTGCTTTAAAAATAATTCTAGATGATCTAGGATTCTAGGCAGAATAATTCCATCAGAAGGGGAGAAGACATTGTGAACTGAAGAATACCCCATACTAACACTGGTTTGACAAAACAAGACCAAGTGACCCTTACTATTCAAAAGGGAGAAATCTGAGAAGGATCCACAATCTTGAAAGGGTTACATGGTTACCACTGACCCACGTGTCAGCTTCCTTGGGTCGCTGACTCTGACAACTAGAACTGTACTTATCAAGTGAAACTGCAGAGTGGGTAACAGATCGGTCGTGGCTTAGGAGACATACAGAGGAAACCATGATAACTCCTAAATTTCTACTCTAAGTGATAGTTGGATGAAAATGTCATAAAATGAGATAAAGAAGAGGGAAGAAGGTATCCAAAGGAGGAAGCTATGAGTAGTCTGGGCTATGGCACATTTGAGAAACATCTTAGAAGTGCAATAACGAGAAACTGGATATAGTATTCTGAGACATCTATTTCTTTTTTTTTTTCCTTCTTTTTTTTTTAAAGATTTATTTTATTTATGCATACAAGAGCTGGGGCACAGGCCAGAGGTATGGGGGGTGAGAGGATTCACCACAGACAGAGCGGGGAGCAGAACAGGCAGATCAACAGAAGTACATTGCTGAGGGGAGCAGTGGGCGAGATAGGAGAGGTCTGCTGCACCATGTGGGTCCCCTCCCTGGCCGGCAGCAGGGATCAAACTCGTGCTGCAGTGGCTGCGGTTTGCTTCACAGTGCGTTGCTTAACCCACTGCGCCACCAGGGAGGCCCAAGACATCTATTTCTAAGTCACGAGAGGAAACAATGTATATGAATCAAATTGTCCAAAGACATGGACTTGAGGAAAACCAGCATTTGTGATATGGTCAGAAGACAGAAAGATGTCCAACTCAGGAATGGGAAGAGCACTCAGTCACCTACATCTGTAAGATAGAGATTTTCAAAAGGAAGGTGTGATTCACTTTTTAATACACCACTGAGGACGAATAAGATACAAAACATTTTATTTAGCAATTAGGCTATCATTGATATCTTCAGCAAAATGTTTTATCTCCCTGATAATTACAGTAATGAGTGAGATCAAACCTGCAGAGAACTGAATGGTAAATGAAGATTTTGGTGGTATGGAAGGAGAAAAGAAAGAGAAAGAGGAGAGAAGGACGACGAAAGGATGACAGAGAAGGGAGGAAAAGAAAAACCATCAAAATATGCATAACTGGAATCCCTGAACAAAAAAATTAAAACAATGGAATGGAAGATAAAATTCAAGAAAACTGTCCTGAAGCTAAAATAAAGTTAAAAGTACATATTGAAAGAAAACATCATATTGCCAAGGGAAAAATGGCTTTAGAACGATTATACCAAGACCCAGCACAGTCAAGTTATTGGACTTCAAAAATAAAGCAACAGTCAGAAAAAAAGAGCTATTAAAAGCTTGTAAATAAGGGAGGGAAGGGAAGACTGGCTAGTCTAAGATGTCCCCATAGGGGTATTCAATGCCAGAAGACAATGGAATAATATTTTCATTATCCTTAAGGAAAGCCAAAATGGTTTTCAATATAAAAGTTAGAGCCTAACAATTTGAAGACATGACAACTCAAAGAATATTGTTCTCATGAGTCTGTCTTGAAGAGATTGCTTTAGTAACCAAAAAATGACTGCAGAAACTAGCAAAAACTGGTGAAGAGCATTAGCTATAATTAACTACAAAAATAAGCCTAAAACAAACATTGACAATGGGATGGCAAAAAAGACATGCTCTTGACAGAGAGGGAAAGATTTATATTATGACAAACTGGGAGAAAGAAAAAAGGAGGTAGGAAGTAGAAACGATTCACTAGCCTCATCTACAAGTTGGTAGTCAAAATATATTCTTTAAAATTTACAATTAAAAGAAAAAAAAAAGCGTGTCAACAGCATAAAAGTCAACACTAAGGTAACTGATAAAATCTGGTGATGGAAGAGGGATTAAAAAAGAAGGGGGCCTCCGTGGTGGCTCAGTGAGTTGAGCAACACACTGTGAGGCAAATAGTAGCCATAGCAGCAAGAGTTTGATCCCTGCCGCTGGCCAGGGAGGGGACCCACATGGCACAGCAGACCTCTCCTGACACCCGCTGCTCCCCTCAGCAGTGTGTTTCAGTCAGTCTGCCTGTTCTGCTCCCCACTCTGTCTCTGGTGAGTCCTCTCACCTCCCACGACTCTGGCCTGTGCCCCAGCTCTTGTATGCATAAATAAATAAATCTTTAAAAAAATAAAACAAACAAAAACATTTATTGTAACTCAGTATTTTCAGAGTAGAATTCAAAAAAAGCAAAAACCTGAAATCTCAAAAGTAAACCCTTCAACTCTATATAACAACCAACAAACAAAAATATGAAGTGATCCAAAAGGATTGAAAAAGAAAGGATAGGCAAAAGCAGACTATGCAAGGAAAAACCAGGAGTTATCTTTCTCTATCAGATAAAGTACAGTTCAGGCTGAAAGGGTATTAAGTAAATAAATAAATCATAATAGAGATAAATTTCCTACTTTTATATGCCAAATAATGATAGACTAAATTATATACTGCCAACACTCATAAAGCAGAGATGGAAGGAAAAACAGAGAAATCAGTTCTATCAACTTTAACTTTTCACATTCCATAAAAAATAAGCATGGACAAAAAGGTAAGGATTTAGAAGATCTAACAATAAATTTTAAAATTCTGATAACTATTTTTCTGTGAAAACATACAAAAAACATTTCCAGTGCTCACAGAACACTAATGAAAACTAACCAAATACTGGCCATAAAGAAAACATAAATTCCCTAAAGTAGTATTAATACACAAGACATTATCTGATCACAATACAATAAAACTGGAAAGTAATCACATATTAAAAAATTAAGATGCCGCTTCAACTTAAAATAAAATTTTCACTAAAATTCTTCAGAGAAGGAATGCTTTCAACCTTCAGTCAGGGTTGAGATTATATAAAGACAATAATGAAAGTGTCACATATGACTTGAAAGCCTTAAATAAGTCTATAAATTGACATTTTTAGAACACTCCATCTAATGGCAGCAAAAGACACATTTTTTTCCTCAAGTACACTGAACATTAACCAAGACTGAAAATATACTTTAGGCTATAAACCAAGTTTTAAATTTTGAAAGATTCCTATCATACAAAGTATATTCTCTAACACAATGTAATTAAATTAGAAATCAACAAAATAAAGAATGACAGAGATGACATTACTGTAGATTCATCCTTTATAAAAAGGGCAATGAAAAACTGACATGAGCAAATTCTAGTCAATAAATTTGACAGGTGAAATGGCCAAATTTCTTTAAATACACAAAATACCAAAGCTCACTGAAGAAGTAGGCAAAACAGAAAATCTATTAAATTGCATTTGTAATTAAAAATTTTTCTACAGAAAAAACTGAATGTCCTGATACTTTCAATTTTCAACCTCCATAATCATGTATGCCAATTTCCCCCTTCTCTTTCTCCCTCCCTCCCTCCCTTTCTTCTCTTCTTCCTTCATTTCTCTCTTCCCCATTCTGCCCCCTGTGTAATAAGGGACCTCAATCTTCACTTCCCACACCAGGGTAGTATCAGAAAAAAGCTAGAAGAAGTCAGGACTCTCAATCCCTAAAAGCCAAACCTTCCCCCCTCATCCCCCCATGGTGCCAGTGGAAGGACAGATTCCACCTACATGTCAGAGTATGAGATCCCATTAAGGTGGTATCAGAGGAGGCCTGCAAGAATCAGAACTTTCAGCAAGCAACTTCTTGTGTTGAAACAGTTCTGAAACAAGGCTGAATGACTCTTAAAAAGCATGCTCAAAGCATGCCAGTGGACAGTGATCAGGGCAGGGACAGGTCACACAGTGAGTTCTCACCCACATGCACAATTACAAGACCAATCAGTCTCAGGGTCCAACAACAGGATTTATTTCACAAGCAAGAGATTAGGAAAAAGAAAAAGGTTTGTGGCCCAGTGGCTGGCTATCTCAGCGCAGAGAGTATCCACAGTGTCCAGAAGTCCCAAACAAAGGCCATTCATGAAAGGTGAGGTGACAATGCAGCAACCCACAGCAGCAGTTTAAAGGTGGGGCCAGATGCTGGGCCAGACAATGATGGACTCAATAGCACCAGGAGGTGGAGCTGGAGAACCAGAAGCTGTGGTCATCTCTTCAAGAAGCTGGGCCAAGGCTGACTGTGCTCCTTGCAGATGTCAGAGGCAGGGACAGAGGCAGATGCAGCAGCTGAGTATCCATGAAGATCTATGGAGGTGTGGGGGTCTAGAAGTTTACAAAGGTCTACAAAGGTCTGGTGGATCCCACAGAGGTCAATTGCTTGATGTGTCTCTCTCTTCAGAGACTGAGAGCAGAATCCTTTTTCGAAGGCAGTCTGATGAGTGCTTCCACTTCAAAGGCAGGCTGCTAACTTCTTTGAAGGTGGTCTAATGAATTCTTTTCAGAGTCTGACTGCACATTGCCTCATGCTATCTCTTGCTCTGTCTTACATCCCTGTTAGAGTTCTCCATTCTATGTGCCTGACTGGATCATTTTTCGATCCCAAGTGTGTCTGACTGGACCATGTAACACCAATCAGCTTGTTTTCCATTGTGAATAGCTAACTAATGAAGTGAGCTTGAACCTGATTGATCCTTTTAGGATCTTAAGAGTCAAATATAAAAGAGGGGAAAGCCCAGCCCATCCTGCACTCAGGTCAGAGTAGGCTGCAGGCCTGTTGGCTCTGGAGAGCCATGGCCAGAGCCAGCTTCACTGGAGCTGGGGCTAGGGGAATGCCTGCAGATAGAAGGCTGAGGCAGTCACACCTCGGCCCCAAAAAGTTGCCTTGCCACACAGCCTCTCCAGTTATAGTGTCAACAGAGGCCACACACATAGGGAGCAGTAATGAGTTACTCACTACATATAATACTAGTACATGATTACTTGAGGAGCCAGTACCCAAGCTCGCATGATCCCTTACTTAACTCATTTGGAAGGCTACTCTCAAAAGACCTAAGAAAAAAGGAGAATGGGAAAGACAAGTCCTTCTCTTCAGGCAAAACCTTTATTCCATCCAGCATAGGCCTGATCTATATATGCCTCTCTGGGATGCTGACAGATCAAGGGACTACATGCAGACTTCATTCTTTATCCTTAAGCTAGCCTATGCTGTGTGTGCTGTTGTTATTTGCCCCAAGTCTTTCACCATACATAATGAGCAATATATGCTTTAAGATAATTCCTCTTAAAAAAATATATTCCCTAGTCTCAAAAGCTTACAGGATGCCCCCAAGAAATAGCTCAATTTTGGGTCTCCAGAATTTAGAAAAAAATTAAATATTTCTCTAACCTTTTAATGCACAGTATAGAATTGGCCAAAGAAAATGGTTTCTCTTATTAGATATTTATGTACATTTATGTTTTTTAGGCCCATTGTAGCTATGTGAATAGAACACTGAGCTGATAGAAAGCCTAAGTTTAAGCTTGTCAATTGTTTTGAGTATCTGAATAGATCATTTTATTGCATTGTAACTATCTTACCATCTGCCAACTGAAGATAAAATCATGGTTTTCCTTTTTTCATAAGGAAAATATGAAAAGAAAAATGAGATGGCAGAGGGCGATTCCTTTGCTTTGAGGAACAATGGCATTAATTCTCACAACTTATATTCTAAAAGTCAGTCAGACTATGAAATCTGCATTGTTTAAAATGATTGAAATTTTTAACAAAGCCTAGCATGTATGTGTATAGATATATACATACACACACAATTAAAAGTAGATAAACATACCTAACACACACACAGACAGATCACCAGTTGAAGCTCCACTGGGCTATCAGAGCTAGGCAGCTGGTATTCCAGTATTAGTATACAAACACTGTGAGTAAACTATATAGTTACAGATGTCTCCCCCTATGTGTATGCATTTGTATTTCCCTTTTTTATTCAGGTATGATAACAAAATAATCATCTAGGAAAGGCCTAACTCCCCCAGAAACAATATTTTAAACAAGCCTCAGGGATGAGGCATAGAGCTCATTCCTCAAATCATCTCAGGAAGCATGAATCAATCAAGGAAAGTTCCTGTTGCCTCACTCTGCAGCTTTCAGTCTCTATTCACTCTTTGGCATGAACTCTTAATATAAAAAGATCTGCTAACAGCTGCTATGTAATCATGGCCCTTAAAATGATCTGCTTCTCGTGAAAGTGTAAAATGAAGCTGGAGAGAGCGCTTCATAATGACCAATATAAGTAAGCCTTCACTTTTAAGGTCTTCTAAAATTATTTTTCAGATTCTTTTAGTTTGATACATAGTATAAAAATGCCTCCTCTCCTCCTCTTCCTTCCTCTTCTTTCCCTTTCTTCATATTCTTATATTTATTCTAATAAATGTTTTTGTCTTTCAAAAACATGTTTATTTATACCTTTACATTGTTTTATAAATGAAAATTAGAATAGCAAGATAAAATAACCCAAAATTACATGAAAACGCTCTCATAATTAACTGACTAGTTTCTGGGTTTGAGAAAACTATTAGAACTCTGATACCAGAGAAGCCAAAGAAATAGACTGTTTGAAGAAGTCATTAACGGTGTTGAATGCTAGTAAAGACCTATACTGTGAGGACTAAAGGGATCCACAGAATTTACAGACATGGAAGGCGAGGGAGGTAAGGAAATGAAGACAATTCTTACAAGATGTTTGGCTCTGTAAAGAACATGCAAACAAGACACATAAGGGGATGACATGGGGCAAAGAGGGAACTCTTTGCTCTATGACTTTATTCTGGGATAAGAAAGATTTGGCCAGTAAAAAGGCTAGGCTCAAGATGCAAGAAAGAGACAGAGAACACTTAACTCCTTTCATCCTTTTAGTTACTGCACAGATAAAACTATAGGTTCAAATTATAAATAAAGACAACAACCCATCAAAAAAAATCACAAGTTATCTTCCGTACTTAGATAGGACAAAATATTGGTTGATCTTTGGAGAAAAGCAGAAATACCCATTATAAATTATAAATTCTGACTATAAGGAAAAGGTGAGGCACCTCATCAAAGGTAAAGATTAAAATTGTGGCAACAGGCATGAGCGCCACCTACTGGTAAAATACAAATTTTCAGTGTTTTAACAGAAAAACCAGTCCTAACTAAAAGCTTTTTTTTTTGGATTAGAGGTAACCTGGTTCCAGTGACAGTTTCTTGATATTCATACAAAATCTTAGATCTTCCTTTCCAGCATAGGAAGTATTTTTAAAACACAACTGATAAACTGGTTATCCTACCTTTATTTCAATACATTCAGTAATGGGATCATGAGTAGGTCATTTGAAACAGAAAAACCCTCCTAATTTTTACCTACTTATACTAGCCTTTCCTCTGCAGCAATACAGTAAATCCCCACATAACAGTCCTGAAGGCATTCATGTTTCCTTGTACTTTCTACTCAACCGCTGTTTTTTTTTTTAATCTGTTGTTTTTAAAACCTCCCACCATCCTATCAATAGCCCATAAATATCTGAAGAGTTTTACTTCTAATAGTAGCCCAGTGATATTATTACTTTCCTTTATCTAGTGCCTAACACATTATTAGCTCATAACTAAAATCATGCTCCCTAGATTGTCTCAACTAAGTACTCATGCAATTTAACTATTTGAATCTAATGCAAGTTTTGATGTTTATCATGGTTAAATTTCATCTCATAATGATTCTGACTGCCCTCTACTAAGATCATTTTGAATCTGGATTCATTAAATCTTTATCCAAATCAATGATAAAACTTGGATGTCAAAAAGCTTTAAGATGTAATTAATATCAAACCACCAAAGAACACTGAGTAAGGATGTTCATCTAGCTGCAAATTCACTTACTATTTACTAATCTATTTTAGCCATGAGGATAATGGAAAATTCAGACAAATGTTTCCATGAAATCAAGATGTTATGTAATAGGCATTCCATGAAATACTGTCCTTGTAGTCCTTTCAAAGAGACAGTTAATGAATATAACATCATTTTTAGCTGAATTCATAGAAAATGTTCATAAACCACATTGGGGTAATCAGAAGATAGTTTCCCATGTCCATCTTCTTTTTAAAAAAATATACTTTAAAAGTCAACCTACTTAATTATTTTGTGATTATTTTATGATTAAATATTTAAGATTAAACACTTAAAACAGATTTGTGGTCAGTTATGCATGTACTTCATTTACTCTAATGAGTTGAAGATCACTTTTTCCAGAAGAAAATTGTTCTGAATGAAATAAATTTGTGTCTTCTCTGATTAGGCATCCATGCTTAATCAAATATGCCTTATTTGAAAATTGATCCAAAGTTACTTATATATTACTAACAATGGCTTAGATTACTCAAACAGTATCCTGGGTTATAATTCCATTGAATCATGAAATGTGAATAATCATAATGTAACTGTACTTCACATTATTATTGGTAAACAGTAAATGGATTTACAGCTAGATGAACATCTTTACTCAGAGTGTTCTTTAGTGATTTGATATCTTTAACATGTTTATCTGGACTTTTCCACTTTAAAGATCATTCTCTGTTCTCATGAAAATGTAAGCAAAGTAAGAAATGCTTTGTGGAAAAAGATGGCAGGCCAGATGTGAACCAGGAACCCCAAATACCTGAATTCCAATCTCAGTTCTATTATCACTATGTGACCTGAAACAAGTTATTTAATCTCTCTGTACCTCAGTATCATTTATAAATGTGAATAATGCCTTCCAAAATTATGACCATCACATGGATATATAAAAATATATGTTATACCTGTTATTTAACTTCAAAATCCCTAGATTTCTTCTAAATATTTCCATTAATAGACACAACAAAAATTATTATAACTAGCCTTCTAAATTTAAGATAACAGAGACTATGTACACATTATTCACTATTGCCCAGTGCCTAGAACATATTAGACTAGGAGTTGCTTACTTTGGTCCCTGAGCCACGTTCTGCCAATGTCTACTTCTGAATGGCTCACAGCTAAGGATGGTTTTTATATTTTTTAAGAGTTGTCTTAAAAACAATAACAACTGAGAAAGAATATGTGACATAGACCTACAAAGATGCTACAAGCCTGGAAGAGTCTAAATTTTTATCATCTGGCTCTTTTTAGAAGATGTTTGTTGACCCCTGTAATAGACCCTCAAATACTTGCTAAAAGAGCAGGTAGGGTAAGAGAGAAAGTTCTAAGAACAAGGAAGGAAAAACAAAGATTTGCAACAAATATTGAACTCACTTCAAATAGTAAAACTAGGAAACATAAATGATAAATATAGCACAAGTCTTCAAATTGTACCCTGATTTCCATTTGCATTGAGTTCCAAGGGGAACCAAAGGTCTTTCATTGGTTAGCATAGTCTAGAAATCATCTATTTTTCTTTCCTTTTTTTGGTAACTGACCTATTCTTGAGTCATGATTTAGGAGAACTAAGTTGAACCCTTGGTAGTACACCTCTCTCCAATTCTTAGTTGGCTAACACATTTTAGTCCTCAGCCAGTCACCAGCCACTGTAAGGTGTCAATTCATAGCTATGTATCCTTCTATCCTTTCCTTCCACACAGAATTGATAGAGAAGCACTAACATCACTCACATGTTCCCATGTGACTGTACACCTGTTATTTCAAAATTGAATTTTTAGTATATTATACAAGGTCTGAAATAACTGAAAGATATTTAACTTAATCATGAACATCTCATTCTCAAGTAATAAAAAAGAGGCCTGTTCATATTAGACCTATCCATAACAATGTCTGTTAGAAAAATTTGTAAAGTTGTACCTGAAAATGTTGCTCCATCACTTGGATTTTTCCCTGGTCTGGACACTTTTTCAGAGCTCGATCTGCATAATGGAATAGGATTTCTACCATCTGTAAGGAAAACATATTGGTATAGAAATTAAAATATATCTCAAGTTTTTAAATACTCTGTGTCTATCCTGAGTAATGCAGAATGAGGTTATTTTATATTAAAAATATAATTAAAGACTTCAATGGCTTTACTTCACATTTTTAACCATAGCCTAATTTCCTTGAGCCAATGAGCTAGTACTAATTTGCTAATCTTTCCTAATAAGTATCTACAGACTCTAAACCTCAATAGTATCTATATTGCTCAGGAAATGAAAAATTAAGTTAAGCTCTTCAGTAATTCTCTTCTGTAGGTCTTTCCCTAAAGAACATAGTCAGTTCTTTTAGCAGCTACTGAGAAAATCACTCATGAGTGTAAAGAGTGACCAATCTCTACTCATGTTTTCTAAATGCTTACACTAATCTAGAATACAATTTTTCCAACGCACTTGTCAACAAAAAGGAAATGGAATAACTATGGTAAATGAATTCAAAAATCCAGGCAAGGAAAACAAAGTTTATGTTAAATAGCAGCATTAATCATATTAATGCTAATTAATAATAATATAAAACCACCAGCCATCTCTGCTACCTCAGGCAATATAAACATTAAATATATAGTATTTCTCATAATTACTAATCTGTTTACAAAAATATTTGTTAACTTTCTATGGCTTATAGTTAGATATGGAAACTCAGATCTCTGCATTTTCTCTTACTTCTTTTCTGTGTCTTTGGCTATTTTACTATTTTTATAAATGAGTGAGCAAAGCGGGGAAAGGGTGATAAGGGATTTAAAAATCTCTGAAGATGACACCAAGAAATTACAATCTGACTTGCTTTATTATACACCCTCTCCTTGACTGGAGTCAGTGACCTAAATATGACCAAAGATATTAGCAAATACCAAAAGCGAATCTGTATTGTGCCCTACTAAAAACCTTATTAAAATACTCACCCGATCTGCAACAACAGCCTTTCGCTTACTGGCATCCCCTGACAACCCTGCAGGGAAGTACAAAATCCAGCACAAAATCAAAGTTAGCCCTCATCTTCAAGAATGAAACCCTTCTGATGTCCTATTACAACCTGTGTTAACAACAGTATATTTATAACAATCTTTAGGTATCAAAATATAAGCTAATATGCCATAAATAGAAGTACCTCACATCCCTCACATCTGTCAGAACAGATAGTGTCTCAGTGTACTTCCCTGTTTTTCTAACAGTTCTTCTAATAGTAAATAGAATTTAAAAGGTGACATTTAAATTCTTTATCCTGTGTTTGTTACTGACCTTTTTAAAAAAAGATTTATTTATTTATGCATACAAGAACTGGGGTATAGGCCAGAAGTGCAGGGGGTGAAAGGATTCACCAGAGAGAGAGTGGGGAACAGAACAGGAGAACTGACTGAAATACATTGCTGAGGGGAGCAGTGGGTGAGAGAGGAGAGGTCTGCTGCACCATGGGGCCTAGCTTCCTGGTCAAGGATCTAATGCTGCTGCAGTAGCTGTGGACAGCCTCATAGTGCTGTGACTTAACTCTCTGCACCAGCAGGGAGGCCCTGTTAGTAACCTTAACAAGGTGTATAACATCTTGTTTGAAAAATACTTGACTATTAAACTAAAAGTGTTTATGGGTTATTAGTACTATTCATTCCCTCTATTCCAGAAAAAAAAAAACAAGGTCTACTCCACCAGTATTCTGTTAACTTACCTACTACCGCTTTTGCTTTCCCTTCATGGAAAGACCATGCAAGAGCCAAGGCTTCTGTAAGACAATCTTGTTTCAGGAGATGATCCACTCTCTAAAATGAATAAATGAGAGCAGCACACCCTATTGTCTAACCAATCACCAGTCAGAATTCCTAGTCTACTTACTATCTTTCCAGAAGTTGCTGTTTAGTACCTCAAATAACTCCAATAACCATGAAAATCTATTCACTTCTTAAAGCACTGGACAGTACAATGACTGCAGAGGTAGTCTAGGCAGCCATATGCTCTAAATAGGAAAATAGGAAACAGCTACAAGATCTGCAGCAGAAATGGCTAGTTGTTTGTCACAACACCCTATCACTCCCTCTTCGTTAGTAACAATTCCAAACTTGAGAGGACAATACTCTGGCTAACGGACATTTCCAAAAATTCTCTATGGCCACTCAGGACCACATGACTAAGTTCTGGCCAATGGTTACAAGTGTTCCTTGGTATTTCTGGGATGTCACCTTAAGAGGCAGCCTTTCCTGGAATGTGAACTTGAGAACTAGAGCTCCAGTAGTCACATTAGAAACTACCTTGAGGCTAGAATCTGCACACAAGTTCAGTGGAGTGAGATCATATATAGAAGACCACAGAGCTGCCACACCAGTCACAGGATGTCTACTTCTTGACTGCTTTTACATGGGACAGAAATCTTGCTTAAGATTGCATTCTCTGATATATGTAGTCAAATCTAATCCTAACTTGGTCAGTTTTTTCAAGTCAAATACCTAGTGGTTCCACTGATTTTGATTACACTTCTGAAGTTAAAAATCACATCTAACTACTCTTTCTGCAAAGTTAAAATACAAATGTTAAGACGCTATCAATTCAATAGCTCTAACATAAAAAACTACTTTGCACTCACCTCTCTCCAGCTCCTCAGCATCATCACATAAACGGACTAGAAAATAAAAAGGAAATTAAAAAGTCATCTTTAACAATCTTGTTTGGTAAACACATTTGTCCCAGTCCTACAACTTATTTTACATCTCTTTAAGCAAAAGCATTTCATAATGGCCCACACCAAACATTTAAAGGTCAGTAAGTCTACAGTCCAAGAAAGAGTTAATTCCATGGAGAGGAAACAAGAAATGTCTAATCTTTCAGTATTGATATGGTAATATTTAAAATTTTAATAAATCTCCACACTCAGTATTCTTAGAAAAGCAATAGAAAAAATGACAAACAAAACAGTTTCTATTCCAGTTGAGTGTGTTTTAAGTCAAATGCCTCAATGCATTTTAATATATCCTAAGCTGATTTAAGCTAAAGGTCATCTTAATTACAAGGCACAAAACATAAGGTTTATGTGTGAAATAAAAAGACTGTGAAAGCATATCCCTGAATCGAGAAAATAAGCATCATATCAGAATCTAAATGAAAGTAAAAAATATGTCTGAAAGTGGAAAAAAATAAATTTAGCTAAAAACCATGACTAACTAACCCCTAAAAGTTTTACATCACTGTTGATCAATACACTCTTTGTAATGCACTGGTCTCCTCACCAGCAACCTCCTTTGGCCCCAGCTGTTTTTGACATGAACAGATGCCAAGCCACAAAGTGAAAGAGCTTACCTTTGTACCCAAATAAAAGATCTGACCACCATAGCTACTGATGGATTGATAACAAGCCTTCTCTCCAACCAAAGCCTGTTAAAAAAAAAAAAAATCACATTACATACATTAGAGGTCTCACTAAGTTTTAAAGAATGTTAACCAGAGAGACAACATTTTAGGTCAATATGGTTTTATCCCCTAAGTGAGGGGGGAAAGAATCAAGATTGTCTGTCAGTGGAAGTAGAAGAAAAGACAAGTGCAAAAAGTAACTCTGCTTACATAGGGCCCTTTTATATTTCAGAATAATAGGGAAAATGGAAGAACATTCCAACTTCTAAATCTAAAGGAAAACTATCACAACCTGCCTAGAACTGGTTAACGGGCAGTCACTACTTCTGGCAAACAATCAGTCTTACTGAAAATGGCTCTTCAAAAGGTCAAGAAAAAGATAAAACTTGTAAACTGACCATAGATCTGAGGCATATAGCAAGGGAGGGCAACAGAGAGGAATTAAAACAGGGGAGGAAAGAGCACAAGGTACTATAGTGAAGGTTCACGGGTGCTATGGTGTTGGGAGAATTACGGGGCTACATCTGAGGGGAGAAATTAAACACTGTACTAAAAGGAAGAACTTTGTTAGAAAATAAATTTTTAGAAAAATAAAAATAAAATGGTTCTTTGAAATAAATATCAACATAAAACACAAGAGGAAACAGGAAGGCAACAGTATATGGGAGTCAGCATAGTCCAGCAAAATTGAAACAAAATGTACTGTCTGCTAAACCTGGGCTGTAAATTTTGGCTCTGTCCCTACTGGGTATGACCTTAGTAAGTTTCAAACTTCTGACATTAAGTTTTCCCAGCTTTGAAAAACAATGCACAGTTTCTATGAAATTAAAATGTTAAAATTTATAAATCTTGCAAAATATGTAAGTAGTCAATAAATAACTGTAATAGTTTTCATTACAGAATTTTAAAGGCATATTCAAAGATAGAATAATATACCCATTAACCAGTTTCATCAGTTATCAACTCATCACCAATCTTATTCCATCTATATTTGTACTAACTCCCCTATAATACAGATTAATTTTGAAGTGAATCTCAGATTTTGAATATTATTAAGAGGTCAGTATATACATAAAAAAAGAATCCTTTTTAAAATAACTACCATTTGGGCCTAGGGGTTAAGCCACTATCACTGCTAAGGCCTGAGTTCAATTTCCAGCCAGGCAGCTTCCCCATATACGGCTTAGAAGACCTCTTCTGTCTTGCCTGCTGCTCCCCTTAGCAGCGCATTTCAATAAATCTACCTGCTCCGCTCTCCACTATGTCTCTGATGAATCTTCTCACCCACCGCACCTCTGGCCTACATCCCAATTCCTCTATGCAAGAATTAGAAAAAAAATGTGGATGTCATTTCCAAATAAATAAATAAATAAATAAATAAATAAAATAACCATCATTTCATTAACATAGGTTTGTAAGCTAACAAATATTGTCCTCAATATCAAATATCCAATCTATGTTTCTATTTGAAATGTCCCCTAAGTGTCAAATATTGTTGAGAGTTAGTTTTTAGTTTAGTGTTTGTTTCTACATTTCACTTATCTAAACTAAATTCCAAACAAAGATCACATATTGGAACTAGCTAATATCTCGCCAAAGCCTCTTTAAACAGAGATTTGCTTCTATGTCTCTTAGCCCTTTATTTTCTTAAATTTAATTTGTTGAAGAAGCTGGAACACTTATTCCATGGAGTTTCCCACTATATGGATTTTGCTAACTGCATTCCATGGAATCTTTCAACACATTCCTATCTTCTCTATTTTCTCTAGATGAGGTTTGAGCAGAATCAGGGGGATTATTTTGCTTGTTTTTTTTTTTTAAAGATTTATTTATTTATGCATACAAGCACTGGGGTATAGGCCAGAGGTGCGGAGAGGTGAGAGAATCCACCAGACAGAGCAGGGGGAAGAACAGGCAGATCTACTGAAACACACTGCTGAGGGGAGCAGCGGGCCAGGCAGGGGAGGTCTGCCTGCGCCATGTGGGTCACCTCCCCAGCCGGCAGCAGGGATCGAACTCATGCTGCAGTGGCTGTGATTTGCTTCATAGTGTGTTGCTTAACCCACTGCGCCACCAGGGAGGGCCCTTGTTTGTTTTTTTTTTAAGTATGATGTTAGCTATAGAATTTTTCTAGATACCCGAGATTATCAGGTTGAAGAAGTTCCCTTCTACTTCTAGTTTGCTAGGAGCTATATCAGGAATAGATACTGAATTTTGTCAAATGCTTTTTCTCTGCATCTTTTGAGATATTATAGTTTTTCTTTTAAAATCAACTAATATGGTAAATTATGTTGATTTCTAAGTGGCAAATCCACTTTGGATACCATAGATAAACACCATTTGATCATGACATTACACTTTTTATATACTGCTGGCTTCCACTTGCTAGTATTTTTAGGATTTTTGCTTCTATGCTGTTGAGAAAATGGCTATGTAGTATTTATTTTAATCTGTCTGGTTTCACTTTCAGAGTCAAGTTGGTCTCATAAAAAGATTTATACGCTCCCTTTCCTCTACTTTTTAAATGATTTTTGTGTAGGACTGGCCTTACTTTTCCCCTTAAATATGATAGACTTCACTCATGAAGTCATTTGAGCCTGGAGTTTCTTTGTAGAAAATCATTTAATTTCTTCAAATAACAGCCACTTAGATGTAAAGGGTTATGATGGGGTTACATCCCAATAAACCCATAAGCTGAAAATATCATTAAGTTAAAAATGCATTTTAAAAAAGTGCATTTAATACACCTAACCTTCCAAACACCATAGCTTAGCCTAGCCTCCCTTAAACATACTCAGAACACTTAGATTGGTATACAAAAGGGAGAAATCATCTAACACAAAACTTAGTTAGCAATAAAATAATGAGTAGCTCACATAACTTACTGAATAGTGTACACTGTAGAATATCAGTTATTACCCTCGTGACGGCATAGATAACTGGGGGCTGCAGCTTGCTGCAGTTGGTCAGTATCAGGAGAGAATATCACTCTGAACAGGACTAATTGGAAAAAGATCAAAATTCCAAGTATAGTTCCTATTGATGCAGGCTGCTCTTGCACCATCTTAAAGTCGAAAAACCGTAAGTTGAACCAACTTTATGTCAGGGACCCTCTGTACACCACTTAGATTTTCTGTTTTTACCTTGAGCTTTGGTAATTTGTCCTCTCCAAAGAATTTTCCTATTTCATCAAAAGGTGTTGAATTTATTGGCACAGTTACTTTATCTTTTTAATGTCTACATACTCAACAGTGAAGTCACCTCTCTCACTGCTGACATTAGTAATACTGACACAGTTGCCACATGGATGAACCTCAAAAATACGGTGTTAAGTGAAAGATGCCACATGGAAAGGTCACATATTCTTTGATATTTATATAAAATGACCAGAAAAGGCAAGTGTATAAAGACACATGGATAAATGGTTATCTGGGTCTAGGAATGAGCAGTGGTGTTGACTAGACATGGGTACAGAGGATCTTTCTGAAGTGATGAAAGTGTTCTAAAACTGGATTTTAGTCATTTATCCTTTAAGTCTGTCAGACTTATTGGATTAAACATTCTAAAATAGATGTTTAAACATCTATCTTAGATTAAACCAGATTAAACATTCTAAAATATTTTGCTTTACAATTTCTCATAAGTTTTCAGGTTCACTTCATTATTTTAGTATGAAAGTTAAAATTCTTTGGGATAAGTTGGACATTGGTCTGGATAGAAGTTAACAGAATTCATTGTTTTGGTTCACATTCCTGAACGTTTACAAACAGTTCACCATCCACTTCAATCTAGTGAATTTTAAAGAAACACCTCCAGACCTAAAGGTAACTCCTCAGAGTTCCTATTTCTAAAAATAAAACAACAAAACACCAACTCATCAAAGCAATGCCAAGATAGTTGATAACCCTTACCAGAGCCTGGCTAACATTTCCTCCGGTGGCTAGTGATTTAAAATGGCTGCTGTTATAGACCAACTGAACTTCTGAGATCTCCACTGTTTCCAGTTCTTCTTGAGTTTGCCGATCAATCACATGCAACTTCTCTACACTGTCCAAGAGCACAACTGTCCGTGAGTTTATCCACTGCAATTCAAGCACACAACAAAACAAAAGTGAGGCTGATTCCAAACCATCACTCAGTACAAGAAGAAAGTCTGGCTACTCAAGTAAATTACATTGAGAACCTTGTCCATTTAATAACTTGATGACAACACAATTATAGGGAGAACTACTCAGTGACAGCCCATATGGCAGTAGGTGTACAACGCAGTATTGAATTTTGACAGTGCTAAAATGACACCTTCATGGTATGAAAGAAGCTAGTTAAGAAGTTTCAGAGATATACTACAGCATATATTGACTTCCATAAAAATTTTTGCAGAGGTACATTGGCACAGTGATTTAACAAAATGACTAATCTTATATTTTTTGTTTTTATGACATTAATGAAACAAAGGACAAATTAAACCTCATATAAACGCATGATCAATGGGTAAGTACTAGCTTTAAGTAGTACCTATTTTAAAATAGAAAGCATTTAAAATATATATTTCCTTGAAAACCTCTCTATAAATTATGGGAGAGTTTTTATTCTTTCTGTTTTTTTAATTTTTTTTTAGTAACAATATAATTTAAAAAGTAATATTTAAAAGCTTCTGATGATGCCGCTTTGACAAATTTCTTGGTTTATGTGTAAGACATCTAATTTTCAACTATTTTAATCTCAATCCCTCCTTGAGAAATCAATAGTCTTAGAGTCTGCAGAATTAGAATTCTAAATGAGCCAGAAAAAAGTGCTTCCCATATGCATATTATCTCTCCAGTATTCGTGTTGGCTTATTTCTAGGACTAATGCATGTTATCAGAGATTATCTGCATAATACCACAGTAAAGACTACCAAATTGAAATGTAACAATTTTATTTTAAATATGCTGAAGATAGACTCTAGCTCTATATACTCATGACAAAAGGGAAAGTTTTGTTTCCCAGAATCAAATTATCTCTCAGAAAACAGGGAATTTGATGCACAAATATTTTACAAAGAGCTCCTAGAGTGCTCTCTTGATCACTTTACTTTGAAAATCAAAGTATCACATAGGAAAAATAGATTATTTTGCCAAACTAGTCAGTACTAGTTTTGAGACGCTCTCAAAGGTCACCTGGTTAAAATAGAGGGAGAGAAAATAACAAGTTAGCAAGTTTAGCAATTTTTCTGAGATTGGATCCTCATAACTACAAGTGTTGACAGTTGTAACAAGTCTTTTAAAGATAATTTACAAAACAATGCAGTTAGTAGCCACACTGTGGGTAAACCACAGGACAACTGAAAACAATGAATACCCTACTGTAAAGAAAATGACTATTTGTGCTTGAGAAAAATCTTTCCAGGTACAGAGTCCTACGCAGATTTTAAAAGTGCTCTATATCAAACATCTTAAAGAGAAGTAATGATGATGAAGTCTATAAAACTGTGTTAGATAACTCAACAAGGGGATCAAGTGACGATAAAGGCAATAATGTTCTATATGCAAAGAAGAGTTTAAACATTTATTTCATGAAATGTATATGGGAAAAGGTGTTACTTTTACATCAACAGTCTATGTGTGATTGAGATAATGTGTAATTAAGAAATCATATATTGTAAAGAAAAGATCTATTTCATCTATATTCTAAAGACTTACATATTACCTCACTGGGTGACAAACTTTTTATTGAAAAAACAAGGCACTGTCGTGCAATTTAAGATTGTCAATATCCATGTATATGCAGAATGTTTCACTGGATACCAGATACTGATGTACTAAGAGCACTATTGATAGAAACCTAGCAGTACATTATAATTATACTACACGCAGAATAAACACACAATTTGATAAAAAAAAAGTTAATATACAGAGAAATAATCTCTCTTTTAATATACTTCTCAAAAAGTCACTCAGGACTGAATGCATGGTAAAGAGAAAATTGCAAAATTTTTACCCACAAGAAAAGAATAGGTTACATTAATTCCTAAACCAGTTTAGGATAAGCTCAAAAGTATAAAAACGTGTTTACAAATGAAGCTGAGCAACATTTCTGAAGAAATTCACCTAAATTTTTCAGAATTCCCCAAATCAGCCTAGTAAAGAAAACTTTTCCTGATCCTGCCAGTGCTCAGCAGGACAAAGGCTGAAAGACAATAAAAAGAACAAGGTATCACACCAAACTCAAACTTTAATATAAGAGGGACTTCTCTGTCCATATCTCATATAATCATAACGGTCATGATTCATGGCAGAAATCCTGGCAACATTAATATACTCTGGACTCAAAACAATGACATAAAATGGGAATATTTAATTTGAATAGTACTCACTGTAAAGTTGATGAGGTCATAGTACAGGTGAAGATGCTTTTGCTTAGTAACATGTATTGCTCCAGATTCATCTCTCTTAACCTGATGATGAGATAAAAATAGCCTAAATAACAGAGAATGCTTGAGTGACTTTTTAGCAAATGATTGCCATTCATTGCATGGGTAGGAAAAAATATTGATAATTAAAGAAACTATTATATAGTAAACAAACAAACAAAACAGTCACGCTATGCCATACTCCAAACTCCAGAGCATGGCCAGGGGTCTAGTCAGTACTGGAAAATAGTCTTAAGTAATATTTACTCTGTCATAATTAAGGACAACCTAATTTCATCACAGCAGTGATTGTATCTAGCTAGGGGTTAAAACATTATATGGGATTGGTGACACTGCGATCTAAGGTCAAACAAAAGTTCATTAAAAAATAAGCTGCTAGGGGTTAAGTTGCAGCACTATGAAGCTATCCACAGCCACTGTAGTGTGAGTTTGATACCCCGCCAGGAAGCTAACCCACATGGTGCAGCAGACCTCTCCTGTGTTCCCTGCTGCTCCTCTCAGCAGTCTATTTCAGTCAATCCCGCCTGTTCTGCTCCCCCTCTGTCTCTGGTGAATCCTTTAAACTGCTCCTCCTACCCCCACACCTCTGGCCTAACCCCAGCTCTTGTCTGCATAAATAAATAAAACAAATCTTTAAAAAAAAAAAAAGGCTGCTAAAATGACAGAACTAGACTTTTCTGAAATGTAACAACCCAAAATTTCTCAAAAGAACTTCAATTGTCAGCATTTACTGGTATATTTTATCAGTGAGATACATACACACACACACACACACACACTCACACCACATATACTCTATATATTCTTCCAACATCCTTATAATTTCTTCTCGCCACTCTGCTTCAAGGTGATAGAGTACTGAAGAACAGACATGGCACAACATACAAGAACTGGCATGAAATGCACGACATTTACTTCTACCTGGGTTTTCTGGCACACTTCCCATTAGTAGTGTTCTACATGTCTTCCTTTCCCCCTAAGTTCCTGTTACTCTTTGACTTTACTTGCAGTGTTGACCTCCCTGAACACCTTAACGATGAAGAACACATAATGTGGTCCTTCATGTACTCTCATCTTCACTAAATCACCTTCCCCGTAGAAAGGCTACTGAAAGATCTAGAGCTACATGTTTAAGAGTAAGTACCACCATCATAAATGTATAACCAAAGACAAATCAATCATTCCTTTTTTTAAAGTGAAAGCACCAAATTGGTTCATATCTTGCTGTGTTGAAAATGTTTCATAAACAGGTAATGCCAGTATTATTTGTTCTAGGGTGTTCTGAAGTCCTTACTGAAGTAAATCATTTTGCCTATCTATACTAGAAACCCTCTGCACCCATCACTATTCAGTATCACCCTTCCCATGCAAGCCTCTTGAATTACTGATTTTTAAGGGTCCTCTTCCTTTTGCTATCAAACATGTTTCTGACTTCTCTATCTTTAAATAAAAAACAAAAGCAAAAAAACCTTCCCTTAATTTACTTTTCTTTAACCATTCTTTTTCCTCTAGCAACCACACACTGGCTGTTGAGCTCTATAATGTAGTTTCTAGCTTCATTCCATTGACACTTGGTCCTCTGGAAAAGTTTCTAATGAACTGCTTCTTGCATATCCAGTGGTCTCATCTTCAGTCTTCTCCTTGATCTTTATTTGGTACTGGCATTACCTGAATTGATAATTGTCCCAAAGCCTTTCCTTCTTTGTCTTCTGTGTGATGCCACTGTCTTTCCACTCCTACCTCTACAAGTGTCTTAATAGGAACCACCTTCCCTGTTTCCTCTTGCATGAGAGTCCGCCAAGGTTAGGTATGTACTGGAACTTGAATATCACAGCTCAACTACTTTTTCTATCTTGGAATTCTCATTTGCATTCTAGACTTGTATTGCCTTCTACCCAGAGACCAATACCCAGAGTCCCACCTTCACCTCCACCTTAACATATTCAAACCTTTCCTAACAAGTTTCTCCCCAAGAAACCTCCCCTTCAAATATTTCAAGCTTCCAAAAAGCAAAGTTAGAAATGTGGTGTTTCATTCATGTTATCCAGTCCCCAGAGCCAATAAAATGAGAAGCCTAATCTTTCCTTCAAATTATGACCCTAATTCTCACTGCAGCAACGATCCTCATGCAAACACCTCACACTTTCAGCATTTAAGTGAAACCTATTTCTTTCCTACTCTTGTAATTTGTTCTTTTTGCTATTTCTACACTGATCTTTCTAAAATATCATTTTAACCACATAATTACCTAATGTGATTGCTCTCCATTATCAATCTAGGTCAATTTTTCATGTATTTAAATCAGGGGTTAGCAAATTTTTTCTATAAAATGACACACAGTAAATGTTTTCATCCATTCAATCTCTGTCACAACTATACAACTCTGCCACCTATAGTATGAGAACACAAATAACGTATAAATAAATGGGCATGACTATGTCCTAAAACACTTTATTTATAAGAACAGTCTGCCAGATCTGAGTCATAGGTTATAGTTTGCCAATCCCCAATATAGATCTATCCCACATATTAAACTTTATTTTCCACCATGGTATCTCCATGCTGTTAATTTATTAAGCACCTACTGTCATAATGGCTAGAATGTAGCAGAGTTGTTAAATTTAAGGCACTTTAAGTCTAATGAGGGAGAAAAGTGTTAGACAAATAATTTTAAGAGTCTGCATATTATCAAAGGAGAAAGTCTTATAGAAATATGTAGCAGGATACAATCTCTCCTTGGTTTCTGAGCTAGTTACACACATTCACTTAATTTCCCAGTTAGTTACACACTTAGTTCAGGAGGTCAAGGAAGGCAGTATTAGCCATGAGCTAGGATAAAGTGGAAGACAGCACAGTGCAATTCTGGTAGAGATGAAAGCATATATGAGGACACTGAGGTCAGAAACTAGTTAGGAAGTTTCTCTACAGCCCAGTTTTCAAATGTCAAGGGTTGAAGCTAGGAGAGTATCAACGGGGAAACAAAAAGGGGGTAACTTCATGAGATTTTGGACACAGTCAACAAGTTGTGTGCGTGAGTAGGTAGGAAGGCAAAGGGTAAATGAATGCAACTCAGGTTTCTGGCTAGAGAAACAGGTGGACAATGGTGCACTGGCTTCACTAAGTGAAAAGAGATTGCACGTGTGCTTTCTTGACTTTAGAGCTTTGGTTCATCTTATTTTCTCCCAATAAAACCAGCTATTCCTTTTGTAGCATTTGCCACGTATCCTTCATAAAGTCTTCCATGGCCTCTCTAGTCTATATAAAATTCTCCATACTCTGAACTTAATACAACTCTCAACTTTCATTACATAGTTCAATCCTTAAACTGTTCTCTCTAGTGGTAATGAATATACTGGTTTTGCCTTTCAAATAATATTTTAAGCTGTGTGAAAAAAAATTATGTTTTAGACTTCTTTTAATTGCTTTTTATGTCCAATAGAGTATAGAGTATTGAGAACACAGTAAGTATTAAGTGATGATGGCTCTCTAATAAATCCATACAAAATGTGGGGAGGTAAACCACTAAAACAAACATAAGTACATTCATATATTTATACATACATATAAATCGTTAATTATTAAATGAGATGGAACTAAGATATAAATCATGAAAGGGCATAAAGCTGAGTTGAGATTTTTCCATACTAACTTGAAATCTTAAATTAAAAAATCCCTCTTGCTAAAGGATTATACAGCATATTTATCTGATACAGTATTACTGGTAAATCAGAGGGGAAAAAAATCTTACATCAAAGGACTTTATTTTTATTTCAGATTTTTCTAACCCTTTTTTTAATGGTCTTTTTTTATATTAACTTTTTTTATTTATATACATTTGACATCAATTGTAATCCCCATGTATTCCCCATCACCATATCACCAGTGCACCATCACCTCAGTCCCCTGTGCTCCTGTCTGCCCTCAACCCTCCC
>JAGFMF010011690.1:5445658-5504616 GCA_019455555.1 Galemys pyrenaicus | reverse complement strand
ATTTCCTCTTTGGAGAATTGCCTTTTTAGCTCTTTTGCCCATTTTTTTACTGGATTGTTCACTTTGTTTTTGTTTAGTCTGGTTAGTTCTTTGTGGATCCGTATGATAAGTCCCTTGTCAGTAATGATTTTCTCCCAGTTGGTGGGTTGTCGCTTTGTTTTGGTTAGCGTGTCCTTTGCTGTACAGAAGCTTTTAAGTTTGATGTGGTCCCAGCTGTTTATCCTCTCCTTCACTATCTTTGCTTTAGGTGTTGTATCTCTAAAGATGTCATTGATGTGTATGTCATGTAGGGTTTTGCCTACTTTTATTCAATATATTTTATGGTTTCAGGTCTTATGTCTAAGTCCTTAATCCATTTTGAGTTGATTTTTGTGCATGGTGAAAGGCAGTATTCTAGCTTCATTCTTTTGCATGTAGCAGTCCAGTTTGCCCAGCACCACTTATTGAATAAGCTGTCTTTATTCCATTGCATATTCTTTGCTCCTTTGTCAAAGATTAGTTATTCATAAGCTTGTGGATTTGTTTCTGGGCTTTCTATTCTATTCCATTGGTCTATGCGTCTGTTTTTGTTCCAATACCATGAAGTTTTTATGATTGTGGCTTTGTAGTAAATTGTCTGAAAGTGTGATCCCTCCACATTCCTTTTTTTCAGTTAGGAGAGTTTTGGCTATTCGAGGTTTTTTGTATCTCCATATAAATTTCATCAATTTTTTTCTATTTCTTTGAAGAATGACATTGAAATTTTTTGGAATAGCACTGAATCTGTAGATTGCTTTTGGTAGGATGGCCATTTTGATGATGTTAATTCTTCCAATCCACGAGCAAGGGATGTTTTTCCATTTCTTTGTATCTTATTCTATTTCTTTTAGCGATATTTTGTAATTTTCTTTGTAAAGGTCCTTCACCTCTTTTGTTATATTTATTCCCAAGTATTTAATTTTTAGCAAAGGACTTTGTAACAGATTAAGCATCACATTAGGACTTACCAACAGAAAATGAACAACATCTCCTCTACAGAAGGCAAGCATGGGATTGACATAATTATGCACTGCCACAAAGTGCCAGGCCAGCAATGGGACACTGGAAGGATCCATCTAAGGTAGAAGGGAGGCAAAAACAAAAACAAAAACCCATAATCATTAGATGAAAACTGCTTAAAAACAGCAACTTACTAGTGCTCCCTGCTAAAGCTCCTTCCAATTTCTCACTAAAATTGTAAGCAGGGACTTACTGGAAAGCGTCAAAAGGGAACTTTCTGGGTTGATGGTAATGTTCTACATCCTGATGAAGGTTTAGGTTACAAAAGTATATACATTCATCAAAGTTCAGCAAATGTGCACTCCTCAAGATCTGTGTTTCATTGTTATATAAATTTTACACCAAAAAAAAAGTTAAACAAATATTGAAATCTAGCTAATAATGTACACACTGAATATTTATGGTAAAGTACTGATTTCTGCAACTTACTTGGAAGTACATATTTTAAAACATTGTTTGATGTGTGTCTAGAGAGATGGATAGATATATAATAAAAAAGCCACAGTAAAATGTTAATGGTAGAATTTAGATGGTAGGTAAACAGATGTTCAGTGTGAATTCTTTCAACTTCTCATATTTGTTTGAAAATGTTTAAATAAAATGTTGGAAAAAATACCAATGAAAACATACAAAGAGATCCAAACACATACCACCATGATAAGAAATGTTAATGGCAGTCTAAGCCAGCTTTGCCATCTGGAAGGGCAGATTTGCTTTCCCTGGGGCCCAGAGATAAACAGAGTACTAACAAGAAAACACGAGTGCTCTCCCTCAAGAAAGAGGCTGCTTTCTGAACTGGATGGATTCAACACCCTCATCCTCCACCCCATCTCCTCAGTATCTCTCCTCATATATATACTGAAAGATGACAACTCTTTAAAATAATCCAGCAAAAAAGAAAAGGGAAACTGGGGTATGCAAAATACAGTCTCGGCAGTTGTCATCCCCCACGTAAAACACCAGTGGTAGAAAGTAAGCAAAACCGCGGTAGCAGTAACCTATGCTTGATATTATGGTGGGTGTTCTCTAGCAGTAGTTCAGGATCAAGGCAGCAGCTGCTTATCAAATGAGAGAAATTTAAAGTAATAAAGATTTCATGATCCCTAGCACATAACTCTGGCCAGCAGTTTATGCTGCTTTGGTTATGTCAAACTAAGAACAGTGATCTCTGGAGCTCTGCCTTCTAGTCTACCTAATTGTCTAACAATCCCACAGAATTTGCCACTTAGTCATTTTCCCCACCACCTGAAAAGGTCTTTTGGCCAACAAGACTGAGGGGCTTACCCGTCCATAGGGAAAAGTCATCCATACTTTCAAGGATGGCTTCAATCCAATGACCAGTATCTTTGAAAGAAAAAGACATTTTAAATATTTACCCTGTAGTTTTCAAATTTTTGTTAATCAAAGCCTCCAAAAGTTACTAGTTTCAACTGTTAAATACACCTACCTTTGTTAAGGATGCCATGGCCAATAAGGAAAACTGTGTGATGGGATGATCTTTCAACTCAGGCTTAGAATGGAGAGGTTCAATGCAGCAAACTTCTCCCTTGGAGCCACTGAACAGACATCTAGATTCACAAGTTCTCACTCCCATCACTCTCCTGAAAATGTAACCAGACATTCAGAACTGACTTGGCAATCATCCAAACCACTAGTTTTATTTTCACTAGCTTGAAGACAATGAAAGTCTCCTAACTCGCACTTATGGCCCCAACAATCCAACTACCAACGTGATATCAGAGATCATTTTAATGCACAGGTCAGATTAATTGCTTCTCCTAAAAACATTCCAATTACTTGTTGCTGTGCATCAGACAAAACCCAAATTCTTTATCGCATCTTAAGATGTGAAAGGTCCAGTCCTGTGTGAGCTGGCTCCTTCCTTCCTTCACTCTACTCCTATTACTGCTGATCTGCGCCAAGTCAAGCTCTAGTCGCGTTGCTCCAACAAGCTAAGTTTTGCCTGCCTTAAAGCCAGGGTGCTCAAACATCCCTCTGCCTGGAATACTTCTTCCAGATCTTCACATTTGTTGACCAGATTTTCACTCAGGTCTTTGCTCAAACGTTGCCTTCTGGAAAAGGCCTTCCTGAACTATCCTCAAGTGCACTCCAGCATGCTGACCTCTATTATTTTCTTCACAGCACTTGTGACTACTTGATGGTATTTCACTTATGTGTTGATTGTCTCGCTACCTGGTAATGCTATGTGGAATGTGTATTCTATTAGCGCAGTAAGCTTTTCTGTTTCACAGCTACAACTACGGTGCCTAAAACAGTGCCTACATACAGCAGATGCTCAATAAACATTAGCTGAATAAATGAATAGTTTTCTTCGGAGCAATTAAAACTCTGGCCTCAGAATTGTTAGACAGTATGAGAAATACAGGAAACAAACATTCCTTACCCTTGAAAAATTTATGGAAACATAATACACATTGAATATTTTTAAACTAAACTTCATAAAATGTTCTTAAATATATCTAGTTAGTTTTGGCTTTTATTTAAAGAGTAAATAAGAGCAATTCTAAGGCAATAATAAATAACACCTGACCATTAAGGTCATTTATCAACTGTACTTGAGGGCAAAGCCAAAATTAATAAAATACTTCAGAAGAGTGGTTCCCAAGTCTGACAACTCACACGAATCACTTAAGGAGCAAGTCTAGAATCCTAATTCAGACCTACTAAGATAGAATTGAGGTGGGAGGGTCGGGGGAAAGGAAAGGGGGGGCGAACTGGAACTCTGTATGTTCTAATCTTCCCCCAGATAATTGCTGATACAGAACCCAAACATATTTTTAATCACAGGTGCTTCCCACACTGCTTCATGCTCAATTTCAAGTTATTAAACTAGAGCTAGTCTCTTCATTTGTCAACACATGTCTTTTAGTCTTTTAGTCTCTTACTTAAATGTCAATTCAAAAACAGATCCTCCGCTGTCATTGCAAATTGCGAGAGTAGGATCATCTGTAAACTAAACAGAAAAGGAATTTATTTTCTTGCAGATTTTCGAGGAAACAGACAAGTACTAATTAAGAAAAGGGAAAATATTGTAAAATCTTTAAAATCTAACACAAACACATTTAGCAGCATTTGAAATTACCTAAATTAGATATAGTTTTATCAATCTAAACCCAAATTTACTTGTATTCAGAATAACAATGACTCAATATCCTTTTTAAGAAACTGACCCTTAAGTTCTCTATCTGGGCTTTTATATTAACTTTTTCAAACTTGCTATTAAAATAAGTAGAATACTTATAGAACATTTGTAACTCCTTAGTTTTTTCAAAGAATAAAGACACAATAAGAGATATTTGATATCTTTAGGAAATTAATTTGTCTGGGTACATTTTATGAATAATTGAAGAGTTAATTCACTATATGTAAAATAATTTAACTTTTAATGTAACTCTTCCTAAAATGTGCTCTTCAACAGAGTGTATATTTCCATTATTATTACCTAGCCTGGAAAACACAAAATAATAAATAATGTTCACCATGACAGTCCTATGAGGGACGATAAATGTGAATTTGTATCATATAAAAATGAATAATTTGTGTCATTTACAGTGACTAGTCTCCCTTACCCTAAAGGTTGGTAAACCATCCTAAATGGCAAGACTTCATGCTGTCAGGACTGATTTAGGTACAAGAGGCCACTGTAAAGTTATTCTTCCTTGACTATACCCACAATAAAAAGTCCCACACTTTTGCTCTAAAAGCTTCGTTGAACATTTGCCAAAGGAGGAAGCATATACCCCAGAGGTGTGCATGACATGGTCCCCTAGAGTGGAGGAGAAATAACAGAACTCATATTTTTATTTATTTGTTTTTGACATGTTGTGTATGCACTTAAATATTAGTATAGACATTTACATAATGTCAAAATAAAAATATATTAAGTATGCAAACCCAAATTGTTAAGTGTGGAGAGCAATGAATAAGACCACTTAAAAGCAAATAGTTATTGCCTTTAGCTTCAGAAGTACTCACTCGCATGTCTGATGCTACCTTCCTTTAATGTCCAGTATTTGCATATATCACCTTAATAACTACTCCTAAGCAACACAATGTAATGGCTACTACTTCTGTACTTTTAACCACAGCTGCATTCTTCTCTCTGTCTTTATCTCTTCTATTTCCTTATGTTTCTCCAAAGATCTTGTTATTTTCTGCAAAAGGATTAACCTTTTATAAATATTACAACTACTTACTCCTTCAACAAGTAATTATTGAGCAGTTACTATGGTGTAAAGCACAAAAATAAATGAGAAACAGATTCTGGTTCTGAAGACCAGAATCCAGGCATCTTTTATGCTTCCTCAACAAATGGTCCTGAACATCTTTTATGCTTCCTCAACAAAGGGTCCTGTGGAACTGGGCAGCCACATGCAAAAGAATGAAACTGGATCATTCTTTAGCTTCACACATAAAACTAAGTTAAAAATGGATTAAACACCTGAATGTAAGGCCCCCCCAAATCATAAAATACATGGAAGAAAACATAAGTGATTCTATGATATAAGCATTGGAGATGTCTTTAGGGACTCGACCCTAGTGGCAAGGGCAAGGAAAGCAAAAATAAACAAGTGGGATGCATCAAATTAAAAAGAAAATATCAGCAGAGTGAAAAGATAGCCTACAAAAATGGGAGAAGATATTTGTTTATAATATATCCAACTAGGGGTTAATATCCATGGTATATAAATAATTTATGCAACCCAACAACAAAAAACCAAACAACTCAATTTAAAAAGGGCAGAAAAGATCTGAACAGAAAAGTCTCCAAATAGGACACACAGAAGGCAAACAGGCACATAAAAAAATGTTCATCATCACTTATTATTAGTGAAATGCAAATCTAAACCATTAAAAGATAACACCTCACACCTGTGAGAATGGCTAATATCAAAAATACTGCTAACAAGTGTTGGCAGGATGTGGAGAAAAAGGAACCCTTATACATGGTTTATGGTACTATAAATAGGTACAACCACTTTGGAAAACAGTATGGAGCTTCCTCCAAAAACTATAAAATGGACTGCCATGTGGTCCAGCAATCCCATTTCTGGATCTCTAGCCAAATAATATGAAATCATATGGAGTTATGTGTACCACAATGTTTACTGCAACATTATTTACAATAGTTAAGATATAAAAAACAGTCTAAAAATGCCCACTGTCTGATGACTGGACAAAGAAGATGTGGCATACAGACACAGTGGTACCCTATTCAGATATATTTAATAAACAAAAAGACTACACTTTGCCATTTGCAGCAAAATGGAAGAAACTTGAGAGGATTATGCTAAGCAAAGTAAGTTGTGACAAAGTAAAATACTGGATTATTTCATAGATATGTACAATAAAGAAAACAAAGCAGATGAACAGACAAAAAAATAAAATAACGGACATCAATTTGAGCTTACCAGAGGGGAACAATGGTGAGGGGTGGGAGCAAGTATACAGGGTATCTAATAAATGGTGGTGGGTGTTTTGTGTGTTCTTTAAATTAAAAAATAAAGTAAAGAAAGAAAAATTAAAATCCTTCAGTAAAAAGCAAGAGTGATTCAAAACTATTTTTGAAAAATCATAATCTATAAAGCAATCACAAACAACTATAACATTAGAAGTCCACAAAGGCCATCTGAAAAAAGGTCAATAAAATGAACATGAAATTCAAAAAGAAAAGAAATTCTCTCTACTTTTGTCTTCGTTGGTTTTATTGTTACTAAATGCTTCAATGCTGTTCTGTCACAAAAGTCTTTTTTGTATCTAGATGCAGACATATAAACTCCAGATGCTTGCAGACATTAAAAAGCATATGTATGGATACCAGAGTTCCACACAGTTAGGCAACCAAATGTGTACATGATTAAAATCTAAAAGATCTATTTTAGACTACCCTAGTTACAATCTTTTACCTTTTATGCTTCTGAACTTGGACTTAAGAGCATACAAAAACCAAGGTTCACATTGTATTTATAAATAAAATCTATTATCTAAGTTGGTTTATTTTTTTCAGGCCTATAAGAAGAAAGCCAAGACTCAACTCTTAATGCTTTTCCTCTTTAGAGGCCTTATAGAAAATAAACTAACAGATTCATTTCTAAACATAATCCAAATCTTGGTTCTTTAACATTTGGGGCCTTGAATCTCGAGCTCCCAACAAAATGTGACAGACCATACCATCTCAGCAAGACCACGCTGGTGGAGTAAATAAAATGTAAAAAGACCTTTTAAAATCTCCAAAAGAGTTTTCAGCAGGGCACTGCCTGTCTTTGCTGTCAACTACTTGTTTAGCATCGCAGCAGTTTACTCTTTTTGCTGCTTTATCTATTTAACACAACTTGAGCTAAATGTTTCTTTGCTAGCCCATCTCTTGTTTCCAGGTGGGAAAACATTTGTTGAACTAGTAAAATAAAAGGTTGTTCACTGTCAAAAGTTCTACTTACAAAGAAATTTACTCAGAAATGGATGCAAAGGCATAATAATAAAAAATATTAGAAAAAGAAAACAAAGCTATTACCTTAATATGCAATATAGCCGTTCCTGGAGGATGAGCATCTGTTATTGATCTTAGAAGTTTTCCACTGGCTAAATCCCACATAGTGATCTATTAGACAAATAAATGCTTTAAAAACAAATTTATTGTTCCTTTTTGGACTTAAATAACTTGACTTCTGGCTGAAATAATCAATTCCTGGTCTATAAACATTGCAAGCAAAGAACTATAAAGTTAAATAAAACTAAAGACTGCAGGTCCATTAAAATGTGGGGCATTTATTTCCTCTTCATCTATCCCTCATCCTGCCCAACCTACTTATCCCTTTAGATTTTAAATGTTTTAATAGTGAGAGGTAAAATAAATTTCTCTAATGAATCAATCTCTTTAACACTGCTAAAAGTGGTAGGAAAGGCTTACTGCCAAACCAATGAGTTGTTGGCCCAGTCACAAGATGAGAAATCCATAACTTATTCCGTTTCAGAAGTAAAAAGAAATATCTATAATTTTCTAGGAACACAGTAATAAGAAAAAAAAAAAAAGCAACAATAATTATCTACACTGTCATAAGAAATACATTTTGTATAACCGCTTGGTTGGTTTATAAGACTATTTGCTTCTATAGACACATGGATTAGGACATTAAAAATTACATGCTTTGGCTCAGTAAATAGTAATTAAAAATTTTAAATAAAAACAGACTAAGCAAGTTCAGGCTAACTCAACAGATGTGTCACTTTATAACACATATTTGGTTCTTTGGATTATAAAAGCCATTTGTTTACATAAACACATGAGTTAGTACATTTAAATTATAGATTTTAGCTCAGTGAATAAAATTATTAGAAAATTTGAACAAAAGTCAAAATGAGCAATTTCATGTTAGCTCTGCTGATAAGTTACTTTGTAACACATAGTCTGGTCTTCAAGAATTGACCTATGATACTAATTTTAAAAAATTGATTCTTACATATTATTGTGGATAAAATAATGTATATATTTACCTGTCCTTTAGCAAAGCCACAGAGAAGTCTTGAGCAGTCATTGTTGATACTCAGGGCAGAGATGGCTCCATACTGACCTCCAACACTAGTGTTACTCAGACAGAGTCGCAAAGCTTGATTTTGATCTAAGGAAAGTGATTTTGGAAAGTCAAGGGAAAGAAATGAATAAATATCATATTGTACAGGCCTCGCTTAACACTTGAGAACTGGAAAGAATCTGATAAGAAGCTATTTCATTTTAAAATATATGTATCAAGCATCTACTCAATTCTAGACATTGAATTTGACACAAAAAATACAGAATAAAATCTCTAAAAAAGAAAAAAAAACTGCTAATGATAAGTTTTTAAAAATCCATAGGAAATCTGTATTTCCTTGAAAAATCATCTTTCATCTTATCCAAGAATTGTATTGCTTAGAATTTTCAGTATGCAAAGTTACAGAAAATACCATCTATGAAAGTAGCTTTAAAATTTCAAGTCAAAATTTGTTAATTTTATGAAATTACATTTATATTACCCTTGAAGAAATGGTTTACTAGGCAAATTAACAGTGCAAATAAAACTCAAAGTAAACATTTACACTACTTCAAAAACTTACTTTGAAAGAACAACACTTGATATGCTAAAATCAAATAATTCAAATCTCCACAACATTAAGAGCCAAGTTCTTGCCTTAATCACCTGTTTCTCCAGAATACCTAAATATTTATTAAGCTTATCACCTAATAGTTTAAATGGTCTCTCTTATATAATGATTATTTCATATAGAGTTCACTACTGTATTCATTCGAAAACAGTAAAATAAAAAATTTAAATATAAGGCATACCTATAAAATTTAACCATTCAGAAAAAATAAATACCATACATAATTTAGAGTTCTCTCAACGCCCCCTTAACTAGATACTACACGCTAGTTTTGGAAGGAACGTGTATCTTATACTATTAAACTAGGATGACTCTGAGGCTTGGGATCACGAATAAATTAACACTTCCAGAATAGTCTGGTGCCTTATACTCAGAAGGCATCTGACAATATTCTGAATGGCTTCCACATTTGCAAATATTCCTTCTACAAGGTTAAGTCATCAGAAAAAGCCTTAAGACATGCATCCTCAGGTCTAGGGAATAACATTAGGTATGTAATTTTGCCCATCCAAAGTAAATATTGTAAGAATATTTTTCTGTGTTCATAGCCTGGTTCAAAAAATAATCCCCACCACCCCAAGAAGGACCCCTGAAACAATGTACTGTATCCAGCACACAGAAAATACTGAATGTTTGGGGAATCATTTTCTATTTTTAGCCTTCTATGGCAAACATTCAAAAAGGAATAAAGTCCATAAATACATAAGGTCTGATGTATTTAAAAAGTCATAATCTTTAGTCATATCTAGAATGAAACAAATGAACTTTTTTCTCCAATATATCCAAACTGGTCTCCTTTGTGCTTTTTCTTCCCTCCTTCATTTTAGTCCAGATTATTATCATTTCTTTTATTGTATTTTTTTGGCTATAAATACGGGCCTATAATTTACACTGTCTTATTGAAACTGCCTTCCTAAAATAGGTTTTCCGTGATTCTCATTTCGTCAGGGCTGTTTTATACAGCTGGTGGACTATCCATATATTTTATTTTGTCAACTGTCAGGACACAATGATTGGGCAACAAAATAGTGCTCGCTCCACATAACTACTTCAGGTCATGCATGCAGGCAACACGTAGGCAACAAAGACAAAGAAATTCCACTTCATTCTCATGAAGAAGCACTGAGCGTCAAGCTGCCTTGTCCACCAGGCACACTGTAGTTTGAATAGTGGCCCACTGGGATCATTTGCAAACCCTACAGAGATCCAACTCTACAGAGTTCTGATCTCCTCATACTTAAAGATACTCACTACTGCTTTCTGACTTAACAAAGCTAAACAATCTTTAAGTACCATTATAACTCAGGAAAAATCAGATTTGAAAAACTGAGAACAAGGAATAAAACAGAAAATAAGGATACCATTAAGAAAAAGGAAATAAGAGGGAAGAAAGAGGACATTATCTAATGTCTAGATTAAAAAACAAACATGACCTGACTTTACTGATTGTGGGTCTTTCCCAAAATATGTATACACAGCTTTGTTAATGAAAACATTCTTTTTCTTGATTTTTTAAATGTATGCACTATCTGTATAATGTTCCTTTGTAAGACAGCATGGCTATGAGATTATGCAATGTATAAAATATATTTTAGCTCCAGAAAGATACCTACCTATTCTTATTACTGGCCTTAACTTTCTATATTTATTGATTGTATTTATTGTATTATATATTAACAAATCTATTGTTATATAATTTAAACTAAATTAGGAAAAGGTAGATTTTTGTGGAAAGAAGAAAATGTACTCTTACTGGAAAGGGTTCTTTGCTAAGGTCACTAAACATTCTGTAGTCCAAATAATTCTAAATGATTGTAGTAAAAGATAAATTCTCAACTAAATATTTCAATTCTGTAATTATATGAAAAGATCAAGAGGGTCTGAACAAAAGCAAGGAAGGTAAAAATCAGAGCTCTCTTTAAGTTCTACATTTCCAGGGTACTCTAGATCTCATTCATTTAAAAGGAAAAATTTTGTTTTTCCCCTGCTCTCTGAAGTCATTGTCTATGACTGGGGAAAAAATATTGAATTGATAGTACATCCAATTTCATTTACAAAGTAACATAAAATCACATTTGGTTGACACTGTCAACTTTATTTGTTAAAAAAAAAAATGAAGGAGATCTTTAGGAAACAAATGACTGGGCAAGAAATATGAAATGAGATAATACTTTTTCCTATAAATTTCGCAGAGTTGGCAGAGAGCTTAAAGAAAATGCCTATGGAAAATCTTTGAAAACTATCAAATGATACAAATGCAAGGAAGCATTATTAATGACAATAGCTTGCCAATTCAGAGAATTTAAAACCCAAATATTACGAAAAACACATCTTTTTAACACTGCAATATCTTTCAAAGTAAACTTTGCTTAAGGCAGATCTCCTTAGCATAGTTTGGCCTTAAGGGCCAAGTTTGAACAGCAAAGAAAAGCCACAAAAAAATATATAAAGCCTATAAGTTAAAATCTAAATTTAAACAAACTTATAGAATTTCTGCTCTTTCTATATGCCAAAGTTAACCCAATCCTCTATTTTTTTTACCCCTAATTTGCTTTAGCCAGTTCCCATCAATTGTCGAAGAAGAAATTAATATTTCTGCTATATCTTAGCAGAAATTCAATTCAGAGTTCTACTTTTATTGCTTGTATTGACCATTCAACATTACTCTTTTCTTACCCTCTTTGTAAATTAAAAGACCAAAGGGAGGAAAAAAAAGACCAAAGGATAATGAATTGGGAACTCCTTGACTGATTTACAGGTGCTTAAGCTTTTAGCTCTTTGCTTTTTAATTAAAAATGCAAATTTTACATAATCCAATATAGATAACAATTTATGACACAAAAAATGCATCAGCTCTCCAACTGGTAGAACAAACTCAAAGGAAAGGCTTTGGACTATATCAAAGGACTAAAGGGAAAAGAAATATTTATATATTTTCTGTTAAAATAAAACACTGAATATATGCATATATTTATAATTTTTAACAATTCTCTGCTTTAGTCAATCTTTCAATTACTGTTTTTCTTCAATAAGCATCTCAAGAAAATCAGACTGTAATCAACAGTATTCTTTTTCAGCATTAAAAAGATCAAAAGAGTCACTCATGCAAACCAAAATTACTATACCTTTTCCTTTGAATCCATGGAGGAAAAAGTGGTTAAAAAAGAGAGAAAAATCAAGAAATCAGTTCAAAAGTTCAGAAAAAAGACAGATAAAATTTTAAGAGTATAAGTGACAAACTTTAGTTATCAGTGTGAAAGACACTACATGTGATTATTGATGTTGCTAGCATTTATGATTATATTCAGGTATTCGCTATGGAAAAAGAAAACATATAATATTAAGATTATAGCACAATAAGTAAATCCAAGGCCATTATGTTTGATTGACACTTGAAAATAATTTCAAAAAGATTATCTACTGACCTACACTAAATGGCAATCTAAGGGCCTGGGAAAGTGACATCTTTCTAAGATTTGAATTTCTGAGATCCTCTATATTGTAAGAATGAAGACATGTAATAAATACTACATTCCTGTAATTCCACAAGGACAGGCAATATATATCAACTTTTAAAAAGCTTACAATGATAATTATTTAAATGACCCAGGCCTCTTTCCCAAAGAGAATTTAATGGTACAAATAAGTACAGCTCTTCCTGCTTCACTTTTTCTATGATTGACAAAGATGTTTAAAAGAGATCACATTTAAACCAAACCTCTATCTAAATACCTTATAGCATTACTCTGCCATTTGTTTCTCACTTTCAAGCAAATTTGAACCCATTTGTTAAAACTCACTGTACAAATATCTGGTACTTACAAAAATGATGAGTAAACTTATTAATGAGTAAAATTATAGTGAGCTATTAAGTATGTGAGTAAATGCCTACAGTATATGAACACAGCATAGCATATACAAATATCAAAAATATAAACCTATGTACCTAAGCCTTAATACTAGGATTACCTCAAATTTAAAAAAAAAAAGTACAACCAAAACATCTGATTCCTTTATAATATGTTCGTACTTTCTTTTTAATGAAGCTGTAAGGAAAGATTAACATATATTCATATCTACAGGAAAGTTTCTGGGTCTAAAAAAATTAAGAAGCAGGCCCATAAAAATTAAGGAGACAGTATCAAATCACAATGTACTCTTCTCTTTGTCTTCATCTCAGTTCATTGCAGCAAGCACTACATGGATTTGATTATGAGCAGGCACATACTTTTAAAACCTCATGATAAGGAGGGATGTCAAAGCAGAAAGAATCAAGGAAAAGTGAATATTGGTAAGTGAGAACAAAAAATCAACAAGTAGTCTCCTGGCAGTTATATGCATTATATTCTAACATGATTCCGCAAAAAGGAGGAATTTGTCTCTTTTTTCTCTTAGGACAGAAGAATCACACAGTGGTGGAAATGCACTAATGCAGGATTCAGTGATTATGAACTTGGCTCTGTGCATGTCTTTACCTCTGTAGTTGTCAGTGACCTCATATATAAAATAAGGGAAGTGACCTAAAGACCTTTAAAGATTTTTCCCAAAATTCTATCATTCTAATACCACTTATGTACCTATCAGATATAAGAAACTAAACATTCTTACATTTGATGAGAGAACAAGCTGGTAAAACTTTCGAGGAGGCAATTATTAGGCAAAATATATCAGAAGTCTTTAGCCAAACAATTCCACTTTCAGGAATTTGTCCTAAGAAAGTATCCTTATGTACAAAAATGCAGTAACAAGGATGTTCACCACTATACTATTTGTTCAGAAACAACTTAAATGTCTTATAGTAGGGAATGGTTAAGTAAATTATAATGAATCCATTCAAAAGAATACAACATAATCATGAAAAAGCGGATTGCAAATTAATATGACCCCATGGGGAGTTGCATACACTCACTCTCACACACACACACACACACACACGCACTCACTCACAAAGATCAGAAGGCTATACAGAGATGCTGGGATCATTCCTGCGTGGTAGAATTTGGTATCATATATCTTCAACGTTTTGCTTATCTGTATTTCCCTACTATGAATATATATCAATTATGGAATAAGAAAAGAATTCACTATTTAAAGACTCAAATGTAAAGTTCTCTCAAGAGAATTATACTATTTCCATTTTTCTTATCCCCAAACAATAGAATTATTATTAAATCAGTAACTTTTGACAAAACTAGGTGTTAAAAATCACATGATTAATAAAGTTTTTGACATAATGAAAAATGTACAGATAGAAGCAATTTGTTCAAAATAAGGGAAAAATAACCAGTTATTCACTTTTGTGGTCTGGTAAAGATGCAAGATCCACAGAAATCAAATTGTTGTTGTGTTATTAAAGTATTCCAAGATAATCATTATACAATATTCTGGAGATTCCTTACTAAAATACATCAGGAATACCACTTAACTGAGATACAAAAGACTTAAGATCCAAGAGAGAACACTAAAATTATCTCAGAGTTTTTAAATAAAAAATCAGAACAAAATATTCTGTTCAAAGCACTGAATTCAAAAGCAAATAAAGATAAATTAAATTAGGGTAATTTAATTTTAAGTAGGAAAAAAAATGAGAAGATACTGAAGACTATCTTCCTAAATTCTCTTCTTAATGTACAAAAAAAAATGTGATTACAGGCTAAAAGCTTCTCAGCTTAGAAATGAAAAATAACTTACTGACCTTGAGAGTTACTGAAAATTATTGGGAAAGTCTAGGAATCTCTTATTGATGAACTATTTTAGTTATTTGGATATATTTTAGAATTAAAAATCACCCACACTCCAATTGGAAGCCAATAAGATGACAACCCAAAGACTCTTTCAACTTTATATTTGTTTTGTCTAGGCCACGAGAGTCAAGAGATTCAGTAACTAGTAAATTTATAAAGAATAAATCTAATAAGCAACAAAATGAAACTGAGTCAAGTAGTTTTTAACCATAAAAATAGGACTGTTATTTTTCAAATTTTTGATTTTTCAAAAAAATAAAGTTCATGATATAAACTGTGATAAAAAGATCGTATAAGACATGAAAGAATGCTTAATATTTAAAATGAACACTTAAAAAATTTACCAAATATTAAAGCCAATCCATGAGATGTACCCACTGCTATCAGGCTGGATACTGCCTGAAAACAAGAGAAGATTACATTTTAAGAAATTATATCCAGGATTTTGAAACAATCACAGCTGACTTTGTTGGTTTTCTTTCCTCTAGAAACCAGATGACATACCAACTATCATAAATAAGGAGAATTTCATCTAGGAGGCAAAACGGGAAATGAAAGTCAGACCACTTTATTTCTGGGAATCCCTCTAAATGTACTGGAAGGGTAGCAATATCAAAATAGCATATGTTCAACATCACAGGCAAAACATGCCAATTAGTTTTCTCCAAAGCCATTTTTTTAAAAATCCAGGGGTCCAGACAAAGTAAAAGACACTTAATTCTACCCCACCAAGAGCCTCCTGTGAAGTACACAGGAAGGATGAGAAAGCTCTTCTGTAATTTATTCACAGGAGTCAAAAGGCACCACTTCCTCACCAATTGACTAGCAGGCTATAATATTAACAACAATAATAATAAGCTACCATATGCAGCTAGAAATAGTCAAGAACTATCTCTTTATAGTCACGCCACAGATTTACTTTTTGGCAGGTTTGGCAATGACGTTCAGAGCTGTTAAATGTACTACTGACCACAAATTGATTCAATCAAATACTGTTTTCCACTCCCTATAGCCAAAGAGAGGCCAAACCAACAAAGCAGCAAATCTACTTGGGCAAGGCAGTATCATATTCAAATAAGTCTGGAAGAAGCTAATCATATTCCATTATAAGCGTCTTTAGATTTAACGTTACAGTGGGAAAAACAGAACATTCAACGTGGATAAATTTTAAACCTGATTACTGAGTGAATTATTTATTAGCTTATTATCACAATAATTTATGTAATAACTTTGGGTTAAGATTTATACTGATAATGTTCAATCAAATAGAAAGCTTACCTTTAAAAAATTATTTAAAATATACTTACGATTGCTGTAGGCAAGCCAGCATCTACTTTGTCCTAAATGAAATTTTTAAAAAGTAGTTAAAAAAGTATTTTCATTTTAAAACAGAAATGACATAAGTATCTGTCTTTACATATACCTTGAATCAAATCAATTCAGAAACAGAACCTCATTTTTGCCCCTAACTAAAAGTTGTATATTTCAACAAAATTACAAAGAATATGAGAGTGGATTCATTTTACTTTACTAACTCCAGCAGATGTTTCAGTGAGGATACTGATTATAAATGAAAATGTAAAAGAAAAGAGAAGAAAGAAGTTTCATTTTCAATAAACTACAGTAAATTAACTATAAGTACTATGGATCAAAATAGTAAAAAGACAAACATTTTAGAAAAGAGAAACATATGTCAAAAATATTCTTCCTCTAAGTCAAAACTTCCTACCCAGCAGATTATATAGTAACCCCTAAATAAAATCCAAGCAGGGTCTATTCAGTCAGTTTTTAAGCACAAGAAAATCAAAATTAAATGCGGATTCCAGCTCCTTACTAGCAAGTGAATACCTCAGGAAAGTCATCACCTGAAGCATTTGGGTATTAGTCTCCTCAAATACAACTACTGCCCTACTGACCTCTGAGTTTCCTGAGAATCAAATTTACTGTCAAGTACCATATAAATGTAAGGGTAACTACTGGATGCTTCTATAACTGTAAATAATAACAATGATTAACAGTGTAATGGTAAAGAGCACTCACATGCATATATTATACCATTTAATTCTCACACTGGCAGGGATAAATAGGACAAATAGTATTCTGTTTTCCAGATTAAGAAAATGAAAGTTTCAAACTGTTTAACTGACTTGCCCAAGATTACTCAGGAAGTGTGTCCAAGCTCTTTATATCTCTTTTACATTTCTTTTCTATATCTCTTCCTGTCAGTGTAGTCAGTTAATCTCTCAGAAGCCAGATGTATTTTATCCAACTTTATAGAGCTTCCTGTGAACTAACTTAAAAAACGTACTCTAGTACAGGGAATATGCGGAAGAACAATCACTAAGACTGCCATGTACAATGTTCCAGACAACAGGACACACCCAACTTTGTGTGGGTATGTGTGTGTATAGCACGTCTAACACAATGCTCTACAAATAAGAACCTTGCAACACATACTTGATTTTAAATGACTGATTTATGTTCCAGATAGGAAAAAAGAATGAAACAGCAGATGAAGAATGAAGTTATATTCAAAATGGAACCTGAACAATGAAATACAAAATCAGCTAACTTTAAAAGCCAAAAAAACATAGATGTGGGGCTCATTTGAGAGAATACAGAAAGGTGTTACAACACCTTTGGGGAATGGTTTTCAAAAACCAGAGTATATCAGAATCATCTGAGACATCTGCTAAGTGTGGACCCCTGTGCTATGCATGCTATGCTTGCTAGGGATTCCAACTCAGTAGGTCTAGGGGGGTGCTCAGGTTATCTGCATTTTAATAAGCTGTCCAGAAGAATCTTACACATTAGACATATTTTGCAGAAACACAGTACTTAAGTATCTCTACTATCTTAGTTTATCATCAAAATTATAAATATTCATTAAAAAAAATTCTGGTGGTTGAGAATGTATCAGCACCCCCCAGGTACACGCTAAGGGACAAGTCAGGGAGCAGGTTTGTAAGGCAAGACTCTGCTTTTATTAGCAGTAATGAAAAAGCATGATTGACTGTGACAATGGCAGGAAGGGCAGGGTTCAGGGGGAACAAAGGGTAATCAACTTTATGAGGAGGGGGCGGGGAGCACAAGTTGGTCATATATACACAGAGGACTTCTCTGCAAGCAGTTGGTATCATTTCTGAGCTACTCCCAGGCCACCTCAAACCACGGCCACACAATCAGTCAAAAGGGCACCTATGCCTCCCCGGCTACCTTGTGATGCAGGGCCATTGTCTTATGGCAACCATGCAGGAGTGCTATAACCAATTCTTTCACACACACAGGTGCATAGGCCCTACATGGTAGGGAGCCACAAAATATGAATAATTTAAAATACAGTCACATGCCATTTCACCATGAAGAGGATTTCAAAAGCTTCATGCTCTTAAGTTTCATTCTCCATGTTTGCACTACAAAGCTGTGAAGATGAAGCCCCCAGGCAGCCCTAAAACATTACTATCCATGTGGCTGAAGACATTATTGAAAACTATTCAGGAGAGAAACCCAAAAATAAAACTAGGTTTACATGTTAATAAACCATCAAAGAAAAGCATACAACTTAAATTGAGCTGGTAATCCAAAATTAGGAAGGCATAGAATGAAGACTGTCACAGGAAAAGTAGTTTTTATTTTAACATACCAAAGGAGCTCGGCCATAGCAATGAAATAAGAATAGAATGCAAACACTCTGGGATTTATTAGAATTTCCCCCTCCTCTTCAAGAGGGAGGAGAAACCCTTTTAAATAACAGATTTATCTAATCATTGTTCAGTGTCTGAGTTTTAGTTCAGTCTCCATTATTCAAAATATTTTTAAAACTGCACAGGTGGGTCAAATGACTGTTCTGGTTCATCTTGATTTTGAAAGGAATGAATTTCATCACCTACATAAGGATTAAATTCAGAAAACGTCATGGAAATGTAATCCTCAACAGGTGGTTCCTATTCTAGCAAATATGAGTTACTCTCCACCTAAAAGAGGAAGGACAATTGCCCAGGTTACCTCTGTTGCTTGACTATCTCTCTATTTAATTTGACTTCACGATACATGAGCTGCGTCAGGGTATATCAATTGCCCACAGAGAACACTTTTCTTGTTATCTGCAATAAAAGCTCTCTCTAATAAACCTGAAAATTACAATGTGGCTCTGCTATCTTAATGCCACTTCTGGATTAATCTCTAACTCTCATGAAAAATCAAAACTTCTACTTTCTGTCCAAATTGAATATAGGATATACCAAATAAGCTTCATGAAAAGAACTTTAAAATCACATTAAAGTTCCAGGGATATGAATCTGTCATTATCATTATCATCACCATTATCATCATCATTATTATTTACAGGATCTATATATTCAGAAATCTAAAGCTTAAAAACCACATAAAACTATGGGCTTTGAAATCAAAGGAAAAATTTGATAAAAACACACTAAAATCAATGTCTATTGTCTTGTTGGACTATTAAATATTTTTGCATTAACCCAGTGTCCTTCATCATTTTCAAAAAAGGCCACAGATATTCTGTGCCAGCCATTATACACTGGCCACATTCCCCAGTACCACGTCCATTTCACAACAGAGCAGAACAAGCCTTGGAGCCAGAAACTCTAATTTTGAGTAATTGCTCTGCTATCTCCTAACCCAATGATGTAAGACAAGTTAATATCACCTTTCTGAGTCTGTCTTCTCATTTGTAAAATAGGATATGGCTTTCCCTACTTTCAAAGCTGTAAGAGTAAATGAAGTAAAGTACATGAAAAGATTTTTGTAAATTATGTTAAAAAAAAGTCACTCAGTTGTAAAAGATCCTGAATAATCATTTCTCCATACGAAAAGATTTAAAAAACAAGCACTCTACCTCAACCAAATACTTAAGATGGCCACTAAACTGAAAAAGGAATTTGAAAAAAAAGGCAGATAGTGTTTCTTTTAGGCTTGCTGCCATATTTCATTTAGGCACACCCGAGACTCTGAGCAGACCTTTATTTCATGGCTGCACTAATTTCTATGTCAAGATGTGTAGCCATGTCTTATGAGTCAAAAATAATCACACAAAAATCATGAAAGCCAGATTCTATTTTTCTTAAGCCTCAGGCCAAGAGAAGTGCTGTGCTTTGTTTTATGCTCATTCCTACTTCATTATGCCATTGCAGGTTATAAAATTGGAGAGAGAACAAAATACTTACAGCTGCAGACACTATCTGAGCAGAAATTCCCTTCAAAAGGGAATGTCGCATAACTGACCCATGGAGTGAAAAAGAATCAGGTAATTTCTTCTTCCTAAAAGCAAAAAAGAAAGAAATGTTTTAAGAATAGACAAAAATTGAAATGATGATCACAAAACTTTGGAAAAAGTAAACAATCAGAAAAGCAAAGAACAACACTATTCGCAATTTTGTCAGCTCTGTTTTGCAAAGCTGCAGAGTTTAACAATTCCACATTAAGATGTTGAATCTCAGAAAAAACAAAAAACAAAAAAAAAAACAAGAAAGCAAAGCCATGATCTCTTTTTCACTGATTCAAACTGTTCCTTGCCTACCTAAAGTGATAGAGCGAGAAGATGTACTATTCACCAGAAAGAAGCCTCCTTCTGTGTTTTCCTCCAGTCTTACATTATCTCTGCCTTGTCTTGACCTCCGTCTATAACTACCCTCTCATTCTTCCACCAAGCACCTCAAATTCCCTACTCATTTATTCATCTTCTGTTGTTCCACCTAACAGCTCCTCTCACTTACCCAAATCATCACCATACAAACAATTTTTAAATTCTTACGAAACGTTCCTGAGCATCTATGCTTATGTGACTAAAAGTATGATCAGGGAATATAAAAATAAGAAAAGTCAAAATTTCAATGCTCAAGAAACTCATGGCCTACCTAGAAGAACTAATAAAGTCACTCTTAAAAGATAAATATTGGACAAGAAAAATAAACCATAGAAATGATTTGAAATAAAGAAGACTTTGATCCCATTTATTAGGGATATTAGGGCATCCTATAGAAAAAGGAAAATGTCTGATCTGTTATTGATGGGTAACCAGGAGTCTGTCAGGTAACAAAAAGCTCAAGCAGAAATATGAAGATGTAAAGGTGCTTACTGGTGGGGAGGAGGAGACTGAAGGAGAGATAATAGGAGTACTTAAAAAGCATAGATCAAGAGGACAGGAGTGGGGAGCACTTAAAGTCAAATGGTGAAATGATAAGCAGGGTCCAGACAGATGCCATGCAAAGGAATTCTGACATTATCATGTATGCAACAAGAACATACCACATCTGTTAGCCAGGTAGTGAGAAGATCATCAAAAACATTTAAGTTATCATGGCCCATATGAATTTTAGAATTGCTTGTTTGGTTTCTGTGAAAAACACCATGAAAACTTAGATAAAGAACACACTGAATCTGTAGCTTTGGGTAGTCTGAATATTTTGACAATACATGAATATAGGATACCATTTCACTTATTTATGTACCTTTTTCAATTTCTTTCACTAATGTCTTATAATTTTCAGTGTACAGCTCTTTTACCTCCTTACTTAAATTTACCTCTAAGTAGTTTATTATTTATGATGCTATTGTAAGTGGAATTATTTTACTATGTTTTCAGATATTTTGGCAAGTCTATAGAAACACAACTAACTCCAATTAGCCAAAGCAATCTTGAGAAAGAAAAACAAAGCCAGAGGCATAACAGTTCCTGATTTCAAAACGATATTACAAAACTACAGTAATCACAGCAGTATGGTACTAGCATAAAAACAGAGGCATAGACTAATGGCACAAAATTGTAAACCCAGAAATAAACCCTTGCATATAATGTCAGCAATATTTGACAAGGGAGCCAAGAACACTCAGTAGGGAAATATACTCTCTTTAATAACTGTGTTTGGAAAACTGGATAAACACATGCAAAAGAATTAAGTTGAATCCATATCTTATGCCACTCACAAAAAATTAAATGGATTAAATAAATTAGACTTAAACATAAACTTGCAACCATAAAACTCCTTGAAGAAAACATAAAAATAAGGAAAGCCAAGGTTCCAAGGCACAAGGTCCTCATGGCCTACCTGGAAGAAGTAATAAAGTAACTCTTAAAAGATAAATATTGAACAAGAAAATATATAAACCATAGAAATGATTTGAAATAAAGGAGAGTTTCATCTCATTTATTAGGGGGAGACTAGGAAATATTATAGAAAAGAGAAAATGAAATAGAAAGGAGAATATAGAAAATAGGGAAAACTCTACTTGACCTTAATCTTGGCAACAAGTTTTGGATTTGACATCAAAAGAACATGCAACAAAGGCAAAACAAACTAAAAAGCTCTGCAGAGCAAAAGAAACAATTAACAAGATGAAAAGGCAGCCTACAGAATGAAAAAAAAAATTTGCAAATTACCTATCTGATAAAGGGTTAACATCTTAAATATATATGGAACACTTGCAACTCAATAGCATAAAGCAAACAATCCAATTTAAAAAATGGTCAGAGAACGTGAATAGACATTTTTTTCCAAAGACATACAAATGGCCAACATGTAAATGAAAAGATACCCATGTCATGTTGAGTAGGAAAATGCAAATCAAAACTACAGTGATATCACCTCACACCTTTAAAAAGTCTAGTATCAAAAAGACGAAAGATAACAAGTGTTGGTAAGGACGTAAAGAAGGAACCCTTGTGTATTATTAGCGGGAATGTAAATTGGGATAGTCACTATGGGAAATGCTATGAAGGCTTTTCACTGTGGGTCCAGCAATACCTCTTCTGGAGTTAAAACCAAAGAAAATGAAACCACTCTCTCAAAGAAATACCTGCACCCCCCCAGTTCACTGCAGAATCATAATCACCAAGGTATGTGAACAGCTTAAATATCCATCTACAGATGAATGGATAAAGATGATGTCGTGTGTGTGTATGTACATATATATATTAGGGGGAATATACATATGTATGTACATATGTACATTATATATGTACATATATATTAGGGGGAAAATAGGGAATACTATAGAAAATATATATGATGTGTTCTGTGTGTATGGATATACCACACACACAGGAATATTAGTGTTATGAGCAAAAAGGAAATTTGTGACCTTGAAGCTATTATACTACATGAAATAAGTGAGACAGAAAAAGACATATCTCACTAATATATGGAATCTTAAAAAAAAATGAACTCAAAATGAATAAATAAAAACTCAAAAATTTAAAAACTGAACTCATAGGAACAGAAAGGGGAACAGTTGCCAGGGGCTAAAAAGCAGAGATAAAAGGGAAAGGTGAGGTGAGCTAAAGGATACAAGTTCTAGGATCTAATAATGTTCAGTATGGTGACTATAATTAACAATAATACAGCTAACAACATTATAAACTTGAAAGTATTTAATATACTTATATATGACAGTTGTCAAGAGAGATCTTAAATGTTCTCGTCACAAAAAGAATTACATGAGGTGATGGAGGTGTTAACACCCCTGTTGTGATAATCATTTCATAATACACATGTAATAAAGGTTTAAAGAATTGACACTTTAAACCTATACAATGTTACATGTCTGTTTTATCTCAATAAAGCTGACAAAGAAAATATTTAAGTTATCTATTTGTAGGGCATGGTGATGAACAGGTTAATAAATCCTGCAATGGCTACATCCCACAAGAATTGACGACCTAAAGAAGACAGCACTGATACAGGCAAAATTTAAGAAGAGAGGAAAAATACACAGACAACTTTATCAGCATTAAAGTTACACATGAATTCAATAAAGCATTTATATTATGCTTCCTCCACTTCTCTTCCCTTTTCATGTTCTCTCCAAGAATTTGTAAGGTGAAAAGCAGCCAAAATGAAGTTATTTAGGGTTATAAGACCTTTTCCCAAATCTTTAATCATCTTCATGACTCTCCTCTGAACCCATTCCAAGGGAAAGAAGGAATGCTAGAGCTGATCTTAGAAGGTGGGAGCAAGAGGTTGGGGGATCCGGGGAAAAGAAGGTGGTGATGTAAACCAAGCTTCATGTTTCCAGCACAGACACTGTGCCAGGTTTGATTCCTGCTCCCTCCAAGGCCTCTACTGCTTCTGGGAGCCTAGCTATTATGGTGTCTACTGGGGTTGCATGGCACCCATCTTTTTAACCTCTCCCCTCAATAGTGCCAAAATCTTTAGGGCCGAAAGGGCATAGCATTTCTAACCAAGTGAGCCTTCTACTTTGCATGCCGGGTTTCAGCAGAACATATTGTATTATAAAGAGATTTATACATTTCAAATGAGCAACTATTTTAACTATATTCAAGTAGGATGTAAATGAGTACTTACTTTTTTAAGTTGGTCCTGTCACCGCTATCTGAGCTTGCCACAGATGAAGTATCATAGGAGTGAGAATCAATAGTGTCAATGTTTAACAAAGTAGGATCCTCAAGAATAAAAGACTCATCTTCATCATCAGTCTAAATTGGAAAAATACAGATCAATAAAATTCAAAATTCCAAATACCCCATAAATCAGAGGCGCATTAATGGGTTTCTCTAAGACACTCACAGGCTTAATTCTGCTTTCAACCTCTTTTTCAAGCATTGCTATTGACCAGAGATGCCTATGACAGAATTAAATGTCAGTTCTAGATAGATATTTCTGTCAACAAAGAGTAGACTCCAAAATTGTGTCTTGTAGAAGAAGCAAGAGCAGATTGTTAGCTACAAAACATTTCTTAAAACCCAAATCTGAATAGATACTGTACTTGTTAACTAACAGTCAATGGTTAATGGGGAGCAAATCCATACAGTCAAATACCACTGACTATAAATAGTGCACTATGGAATTATGACCAGCAGACAATAAAAAGGTTTTCTGGAAAGGAAAAAGCATCTGCAAAAACTGTGATTTAATAATATGGATACTGCCAAGGGGAAAGGAAATAGTCTAAAATGATGGGAGGATATGAGTAGGTATTGGAGGTGATTCTAGAAAGATAAGCTGGATCCCAAATTGTAAAAAGTCTTGTATTCTCTTTAGGGAACAGCAGGGTCCATGTCGATCTTGTCCACCACTGTATCCCAAGTGCCTAATACAATGTCCTCCATATAATGAATACTCAATTAGTTAATGAAATAATGTACTACATAAAGTAGGCAGTGAAAGTCACTGGGATTTTTAAGAGGTGGACACAGATGATGGGAACCATGTTTTAAAAAGGAAAATGGGGCAGTATAGAGACTGATGAGGTTACAGAAGGATACTGAGGCAAGGAGACTATTAAGGACCAGCAAAGTTACTGCTTTATCAAGAAAAGAGAGGAGAGTTCAGCCTAAGAATGGAGAAGAAGACCTCAAGAGAAGCATTACATTAAATAAGCATTACTGGGATAAAATCCAAAGTAATGCTTTGGATTACTGGATATAGAGGTAGAGGGAGCGATAAAAGTCAAAGAAAATTTCAAGGTTTTCATTTTAACCAACTAGGCAAAAGGTGACACTAGCAATTGAGGTTAAGAATAGCAAATAGGGGCCTCCCTGGTGGTGCAGTGGGTTAGGCAATGCACTATGAAGCTAACCGCAGCCACTGCAGCAAGAGTTCAATCCCTTCTGCCGGCCAGAGAGGGGACCCACATGGTGCAGCAGACCTCTCCTGCTGTGCCCGCTGCTCCCCTCAGCAGTGTACTTCCGTTGATCTGTCTGTGGTGAATCCTCTCACCTCCCACACCTCTGGCCTGTACCCCTGTATTTATGCTTGTATGCATAAATAAATAAATCTTTAAAAAAAAAAGAATAGCAAATAAAGCAAGATGAGTTTAGCCTTGAACAAGTTGCTTCTGAGTGACAGACATTACAGAAAAATATTCTGATTCCACCTACTCTTTCAGCTGCCTTATTCTTTCCATCTATGTTCTTCAGAAGGGAGTCCATACCCATTATCTCCACTTTTTCCGAAGTTACTAGTCATTTACACTGGCCTATTTACAGTTAGCATATTCTTGTCTTGTAAGCATCATTTAACTCTGTTGACAGTTGCCTACTTCTTAAAACTTTCCCTTCCCTTGGTTTCCAGTACATCAGTTTTCCAGTACTCCACCAACTCCTTCAACTTCTCAGCCCAATATTTCAGTGATTTTGTTCCCCAAGATGATTATATTCTTAATTCTTCACTTTCTATATGTACAAGCTAATCTATATCTACAGCTTCCATTACTGTGTCTTGCTAATGACTCCAGACTCTTTTTTTCAGTACCAACATTTCTCTTGAGGCTTAGGTCCATATTTCCAACTGCTCTTCAGATATTTCCACATACAAGTCCTATGAAAAACAGAGGTAGGACTAAGAGACATAATGTTACTTGAGAGCTGTCAATGATTAGAGTGACTGCTACAGGGAAGATGAAAAAAAATAATTTGGAAATAAGAACTGCATCACCAAGCTCTTAAGCAAGAAAGTCAATCAAAATCTTCTTGGATTTTCTTAAGCCACCTGGCAACATAACTAATGAAAACAAATCATTTGAGTTAAGCCATGGTTGAGGGCTAACAGGATAAGTAAAAGACGGCAGTGAAGGAAAGAAGAGAATTGAGAGCTTCAGTAAGGTTGGATTTAAAATTATTCATTACAGAGTAGAGATATCAATTCTCCCCAAACCGATGTTTAAAATCCATACATTATTATCAAATTTAAAATGAAATGATTCTAAAACTTCCATGGGGATACAAAAAAAAAAAAAAACAAAAACAAGAATAAGCAAGGCAATCCTGAAGGAAAACAAACCTGAGCAACTACTAGATATCAAGACTTAACAGGTTCAAATATTAGAACATGGCATTGAGGCAAGTACAGACAGACCAACAGAATCAACATACACACCTGAGTTAAAACAAAGGTTACCACAAAAAAGAATATTTTTTTCAATAATAGTGCTGGTTTAGGTGGGAATGCAAGCTGGTCCAACCATCAGTATGGCGGTTCCTCAGTCTACTAAGAATGGAACTTCCATATGATCCAGCAATCCCACTCCTAGGAATGTACCCAAAAGACACAAATACACTGATTCAAAAGAATACCTGCACTCCTATGTTTATAGCAGCACTCTTTACAATAGGCAAGACCTGGAAACAACCTAAATGCCCAAAAACAGATGAATGGATCGGGAAGCTATGGTACATATACACAATGGAATACTATTTAGCAATCAAAAAAGAAAAACTAGACACATTCATAGGAACATGGATGAAACTGGAAGGGATTATGCCCAGCAAAGTAAGTCAGAAGGCAAAAGAAAAGTACAGGATGGTTCCTCCCCTAAGAGGAATATAAGGGAACCAAATAAGGATCAAGGAAAAGAATAAGAACAACAATAATAATAATAACAATAAAGACACAAAAACCAAAAATGAAAAGACAAGGACAAATTGGGGACACTTGGTGGGGAGGGAAGAGGGGGAAGGTTGAGGGCAGATGGGAGCACGGGGGACTGAGGTGATGGTGATGGGGAATACATGGGGATTACAATTGATGTCAAATATAAATAAATAAATAATATTTATACCATAAAGTGCTGGTTTATACCTCACACAATCATAGACACACACACATAGACACACACAAATCCAGATGAACTGTGAAAGAGTCAAGATTTTAAAACAAAATAGGATTGCATCATCTTGCCCCTGGACTTCACAAAATTTTCTTAAACAGGATGTACAAATATGTCATAATTTCTACCATAATGGAAGAACTTAATAACCTAATTATAGTAACAGTTTCTACTCATTAAAAGACACCACTGAAAGTGAAATAGTAACCCACAAAGTAGCATATATTTACAACACATATCTAATATATGTAAGTATATATCCATCATATATAAAGAACTCATATACATAAGAAAAAAAAATTCAATAAAAAAGTGGGCAAAGCTGTGAAAAAGGAGTTGACAAGAAATATCCAAATGGCCAAGACATGTATAAAGGTACCCAACTTTAGTCTTCAGGGAACTACAAATTAAAACCATAAAGTGGCATTACTACATACCTATAGGAATGAATGGCTAAAGCAAAAAAGAGAAAAATTCAAAAGTTCACAAGGATAGGGTAACCAGAACTCTCATATACTGCTGCTGAAAATTTATATTAGTAGAGCCATTTTGAAAAATCTGTGGCTGTCTCTACTACAGCTGAACATAGCTTTATCAGCTATTCCAGCAATTCTACTCCTAGATATATACCCAATAGGAATGTGTGTGTGTGTCCTAAAGACAGCAACACTCTTTATAGTAGCCAGAAATTGGAAATTACACAAGTACCCATAAACAGTAGACTAAACAGTGGTACATATAAAAAATTTTATACAGCAATGGGAATGGATGAACAGTTACATGCAAAAATATGAATGAATCTAAAAACATTTCAAGGGAAATAAGTCAGATACACACATGACACATAAGTTCAAAGCAGGCAAGTTAATCAATGCTGGCAGGAGTCAGGACAGTGATTATCTTGGATAGATACTGAAAGGGCACAATCTGGGGTCCTAGTGATGTTTCATTTCTTCATTGGATTCTGGTTACAAAGGGCATTCAGTTTGTGAAAATTTACCAAGATGGACACTTAAGATTTCTGCCTTTTTTTCTATATGTATGTTGTACTTCAATAAAAAGTTCAAAAGAAGTTTCTGGTTACAAGATTCAATAGCAGGACTGAAGGGAAGCCAGGGCTACTCTCAGAGACTGGGAGACTAGGAAAAAATCAAGAGACTTGGTCTCCATGAGGTCAAAGAACAGATTTCACAGAAGAAAGGAAATGGGAGAGTGGGGCTTTTTGGGTAAAGAATGGAATTTCAGAATCAAAAACTGTGGAGGTAACCCAGTTTCAAAAGATGGCAAAACCTAGTAACTGCTTCATGCCTTGAATTCTGAAATTTAGGATGTCTCAGTAATTTCTAATTTCTCATTCTGTAAAATAGTTTGTATGTCATTTCCTTTCAGCATCCACACATCTCAGAACAAGTATTTATTTATATTTTCTACTTCTACCCTTTTTGTTTTTTTCCTTTTTAAAATCACTTTCTTTCACACTTCTTACCCCCTTAACATCTTCTTCCTGCCCCATAGTCCCCCTTCTCTTTCCAACTTTAAATTACCTATCTACCTGCCCAACTCCTTGGAGGCTGTGAAGACTGGCCAACTACCATATCCCTCTCAAGGTCAAGGACTTTATATTACACTTTATAATCCCAACATCTAACACGATGACCCAAATACACAAAGCACTAAACTACTATTGAGGATGAAAGTATTATCTTCTCAGTGAACCTCTAATGACTATATTTACTGTTACTCATAGATAAGAAAACTACACAGACTGTTTTTTTTCCATTATGAACTATAGTCACATTCATATAAGCATTACTTTCTTTGCCATTATTATATACATATGTGAAAAGGCTTTATACAGCCCTTTAAGATTATTTTCAGTTCACACTTAATAAGATAACTGAAATGAGGATGTGATTAATACAGCAAAATTGACTAAAATAATCTGTTCATCTCTAAATGAAAGATTTCCTCTACATTAACAGACAATAAATACAGGATATTTCACTGTTAGAGGATAATCTTTTACTGACCAAAGTCTTCTTTGTCAAAATTTAAAATACTTAAGTCTCATCTTAAATTGAAACATTTTTGAAGTTAGAATGTATTCAAAGTAACATCAACATCTAACTAGTTAGGGTGGGTGAGGGGAGGAGGGAAGAAAACTCATCCAAGGATAATAAAATAATAATTCACAGAGCTTGTAGCCTATAAAAGTGGTGACTTAAAACCCCAAAAGGAACAAAAAGTGAGGCCCAGTTCATTCAGAGCTATGGGCTCAGAAAGCATTTCTCTTGGGGAACCTTTGCATCATAGGAAACACAATTATGAATCTGAAATAGATTTAAAAATCTTTCAAAAACTTAAAAAAATCTTTCTTAAATTCAAAACTAATACCTCCAAAGAGACTCTTATGCAAGTTTTTATAAGATCAAGAAGACTGAGTTGAAGAGTTGTGGTAGATGCAAGGTACATAAAAATTGGCATAGCTCACTAAAAGGGATTCCCACAAAGTCCCTTTATAAAACCTCAACCCTGCTAATTCAGAAAAGAATACTATCCTTTCCAAATGCTTGAAAACGCTTTGAGATGGCACTCATAAGACAAACTGTGGGGGTTTTGCTTTCTTTATGAAAAAGGGTGATGTGATGCAATTCGAGGTTGCAGGTGCTCTGGAGTATCAGAGGACAAACTATGTGAATATTACTGGTAGATACAACATCAAAGTATAATGAATTTCTCAAATGACAATTATTTTTTTCTACAGCATAGAGTATGGGCCACTGTACTGAGCACAGAGATGAACAAAACATGGCTCTGCACTTGTAAAGCTCACAAATTAAATCAGTGCTGTCCAACAGAGCTTTCTGCAACGCTGGAAAATTCTACGTATCTATGCTGTCCACTCTCATAGCCACTAGCCACATGTGGCTATTGTGCACTCAATGCATGCCTTGTCCAATTAAGGAACTGAATTTTAATTTTTATTTGACTATAATTAATTTAAATAGCCACCCATGACCAGGGGCTCCCATATTGGAGACTGCAGATCCAGACACACACACTATCACTTATCTAGAAAGTATTAAAACCAATGCCTTAAAATGATAGTGACTATTATTATATATTTACCTCATTTAGTATGCTTTCTAGAGTTGGAGGGGTATCAACTTGAGGGATGTCAAACTCCTTGTCATCAATCTAAACAGAGAAAAGAAATGAATGCTCATGTAATGTCTTTTACTTGATTAAAACCAATTAAGAATTAAAAGACAGGGCCCTCCCTGGTGACACAGTGGGTTAAGCAACGCACTATGAAGCGATCCTCAGCCACTGCAGCATGAGTTCAATCCCTGCTGCCGGCCAGGGAGGGGACCCACATGGCACAGCAGACCTCTCCTGCCTCGCCCGCTGCTCCCCTCAGCAGTGTGTTTCAGTCAGTCTGCCTGTTCTGCTCCCCAATCTGTCTCTGGTGAATCCTCTCACTTCCCTGGACTCTGGCCTATACCCCAGCTCTTATATGCATAAATAAATAAATCTTTAAAAAAAAAAAAGAATTAAAAGACAAATATACCACCAAACTGATCATACAGAAAGCCAAGTAAATAACCCATGGTAATAAAGGTCAGATCAAAAGACTACCAAATTGCTTCCTTTTCTATCCACATATTCAACAATTACGAAGGACAGATATGCACAAACTCTACCACCCTGTCAGTCCTTTCCAGAAACTTGAGATTTTGACATCTGCTTTCTTAAATGTGACCAAAAAAAAAAAAAAAAGTATCTTAGGACGAGTCTTAATTTTCTAAATGTAGACTGAAGTCATATGCAATATGCAAAGCTCTGACATTGCATTTCTCAGTTATTTCATGGTGAGAGATAGTTAGATGAAACAACTTTGACATTAAATATTCTGATGGTCACAAAAGTATTAACATCAAATTAATGAGGAAAAAAAAAATCACTACACAAGAATTCTAAACCTACCACTAGCTCTATGATGTTGAAAAGTTACTTAACATAGCTGTGCTTCAGTTTCTTCCTCTATAATATGGGTATCAGACTATTGTGGAGCTCAAATGAGAACATAAAGTATTTCATATAATGACCTATACTAAGAGTGACATTATCTTATAAAACTGTATAGACTTTTATTAATCCATGCAAAAATATACAGATTTAGAGCATTTGGATTACAAAATATACACTACCCAACATTTTGGTTAAATGTCACCTGACAAAATTTGAATTTTTACCAGATCATTTTTGAATTCCAGCTCTTTGTCCAGATCTATGTAAGAGAATTTTGAAAGCGAAGATTCTAGATTGAAAGATTTACTCAGTTCTTCTTCAGTAGTCTTGGCACAGAGGTTCTGTTCCACGTTTTCATGGTCTGGTTCATTTTCCATATTTACTTTCAATAACTGCTGTCAGTCAATCCAAGCAAGCCTTTGTTTTGTTTTTTAGCCTTAGATTAGGATGACCTGCATGATCTCTTTTCAAAAAAGAAAAAAAAAATATGTGTCATTTAGATTTCCTCAATTGGATGTTACAAAGACTTACTTAAACTTCTATGGAAACTCCTTCTTCATTCTTCAACAGTCTGATTATAGGCCAAAAAAAAAAAAAAAATCAGTACTAGGGTACAAGGTATGACATGGGGGTAGCATTTCTATGGAAGAAAAAGGAGGAGTCTTGGAAGTCATCCACCAACCAAAATCGTAAGGTGGTGATAGTAGACATAGCCAGTACCCAGTCTGGAGCCAATCAAATTTCTGTACCTAAGCATATGAGACTAAATTGATACCAAAAAACTGTAATTAACCCCTTCTTCGCATTTCCAAATCTCAAAGTGTCAATATCTTTCCAGTTTCCCTGGAGAGAAGCACACAGAATCAGTTTAGACACACAGGACCACAAATCTCTTGGGCATTTAGCATATACACTAAACAGAATGGCTAGTCATTCGACACTAGTAAATCTAAGGATTAGGATCTATTAGGGGAAAGAATGATGCCAAGACAAAATAACTCACAACTCACTAGAGATTTCTAGAAAGTAAGTCATAAAAAAAAAAAAGTATGTAATTTTTTGTATACTTAGCAACTCTAAATGATATAGTACTATATCAAAAAGAAAGATAATTTGGTTAACTTACAAAATTGTCATGTCTAAAAAAATAAAACTATATTCAGAAAAAAATTATGCTTAATGATTAAATGTGCTTCTAAATGTTTTGTATTATAATTAGGCTACAAGTATGTGTCCAAACTTAAAAGTCTATGGCTTAGCTCTGCCTACTTAAAAGAAGCAAGAATATGAAAATAGAAACAATGTCATAGCAATAATGATAATAAAAGCAAAGGTCATTTTATTTTCTAGATTATGCATTTTTAACAGTATCCAACAATTAGCAGTAACTCAGTGGGCCACTTTTTCAAACTACATACTGCCCACAGGGACATAATCACCATTACCACCACCACTGCTCCTTGCTAGATGAACTTCTCTCACTCTTACTGCTTAGAGAAGTGAAAGCAGAAGAAAAGGGCTGACAGAATTTCTCAAAAGGGTGAATTAGTTGTTGTTTTCCAAACAACATTTCTAAAAGTCACAATTTTACCTAATTAGGCTCATTTTTTAGTACTTACTATTAACTTTACTTCCCCCAACATTTCATTTTTATCATATTAAAAGAAATTAATATCTACTATGTCTAAGATATGAAGACTGATTTTTCACGAGCTGAAACCAATTTTTCTAGCCAGTATGTTTGATATATTTCCAGATACAGACTAATTTCTTTCATATGTTGCAATAGACTCTCTCCTACAAACACATGCCATCAAATACATCCCTAGAAGACATAACTGAGGGTACTCCAGTTGTATCTGCCAGTCAGTCATTAAACTTAAAATTACTTTTTCCAGAATATAGGTTTAGTTTTCAAGAAATGACAATTCTGCAAGTAAACCAAATTATGTTTCTTTTTGATACAGCATCGTACCTTTTAAAGCTGTGCAATACACACACACACACACACAATATGTACACTTCTTCTTTAGTACTTCAGTTTTCCCTAAAGATGTCCATGTATCTGGGCAATATTTGAAAGCATGTTCCCAACCTCAGGTTCTAATGTACTGTACCTTTTAATGACCCAAATGCAGTAGCAGTAGTAGCTTTCATACTGGCTCACGACAAATTATTTCTTAAAAAATTTACTCTTACTTGCACCATTTAGCAAAAATTACAGTTAGCCAAGGAATGTTTGCAAACATGCACAATTTAATTCACATTCAATGGTTCGTAAGATAGTGACTAAGTTTTATTCTTACGCTTTTTATAAAATACTAGAAAAGACCACATAGCAAATTAGGAAAAAAAAATTCACTTAAATCATTTAATAACCTAAAATGCTTCATTCTTCACATTTGTTTTTCCAAAGTAATTCAGAAAGGAAGACAACTTTTCTGACTTATGTCACAACTGTAGTTAGTAAGAGGTTCTCAGAACAGCTCAGCATCACACTGAAGAAGTGATCAAACTCTCCCTGAAGAAAGAACATCATCCTGCAGTGCACCCCTTACTCCACTTCCAAACATCACTTTGCTAGCTCCTATTATCAATGTGAAATATGGAAAAGTGGAAAGAACATAAACCAGAGTCCTGTGAAAACAGATTGGAATTTGGAGTTTACCAGTCCCTAGCTGTGACCTTGAGCTACCTTTTCTAGCCTGCAACTGTAAAGTTGAAAAACTGTGCCCACTCCTGTAGTTTGCCCAGAGCGGTACCTCTTGTCTTGAGAAAAAGTCCTTTAAACCTCATGGTTCTTTGAAGACTGCTAATCAAAAACCCCAACAGCAACTTTTGCTGGTGCTTATCATGTAATATACACAGATGTTTAATTAAAAGGCTGTATACCTGAAATGTATTTTATCAACTCATATTATCCCAATAAAAAAATTAAACAAAAAAGTCCCCTATTAATAGACACTGCATAATACAGCCAGGACCAGGATTCATTAAAATGTAACTGGTGAGGAAGAATCAATTCTGCTGGTCTCTAAACAATGAATAATAAGTCTGAGCAGTACCTCCACCTCCCACCAGCTCTGCAGAAAAGTCATTTATTTAATACATATCAGTGAAACACCTACTATGCATCTGTCCCTGAATATCTACCTCTGCTGACAGAACGTATGTTCTAGGCACAGACTCTAGCAAAAATTAAATTGACCTACACATAGGAGCACAGAAGAGGAAGAAAGAGTATCCTACTACCACTCAGGCCCCAAGATCATCTTCTGTGAAGTTAGCTCTGGACATAACCTTCTAGCAGTTCAGTTACTTGGGTCAATATATTGTCCCTGCAATCCCAATTTTGGGTTTTGTTGTTTTTTCGGTCACTAACAATTGAGAGTCCTTTAAGGAATACAACTATTTTGCAGGGACAAAATTCTCTACAGAGAAGAATGGTATAATGACTGCAAAGGATTTAGAGTAAGGCCAGAAAAGGTTTTCAAGAAATATCAGCTATTATTTAAAATTTCCTCCAGATTTCCAAATTTTTCTAACATTAAAGGTCCTGAGGACCTCCCTGGTGGCGCAGCGGATTGAGTTCCCTTCTGCACAGCAGCATGAGTTCGATCCCCAGCCAGAGCTGGGACCCACATGGCACAGCAGACTTCTCCCGCCTCCCCCACTGCTCCCCTCAGCAGTGTACTTCAGTCAACCTGCCTGTTCTGCTCCCCACTCTGTCTCTGGTGAATCCTCTCACCTCCCACAACTCTGGCCTGTACCCCAGCCCTTGTAAGCATAAATAAATAAATCTTTTTTTTTTTTTTTTTCTTAAAAAAAAGGTCCTGAAACAAGACCCAGTACTTTTGCAAAGGCACTACACTGGTCCTATGCATAGCAGAAGGATACCTTACTGGAAGGACAAACTTCTGTTAACTTTAGAAGTTTCTTTATGAGCTGAGTGCTAGGAGCTCTGACTCAGACCTGCACAGCCCTTAGCAAACCATCAGATCACTTCGTAAAGACTTTTAATTATGGCAACAGGTGTCTTGCACTACTAACTTACTTGACAATTATCTTTCTTTACATCAACTTCCTGTTTTGTCACCTCCCAGCAGTTATTCCTTTATGTTATTCAGCCATTTTTTCCAACCCAAATAGACCTACTGAATCAAAAGGTCGCCACACTCAGGCTTGTTTTCAAAAAGGAGAGTTCACCCCACAAGGGCATGGGTAACTTTGGGTGTTTCATTGGGAAACTACATTCTTACTCTTCTATTTCACACTAATTCTTCTTTTCAATTGAAGGTCTTATGCAAAAAAAAATTTAATTAAAATGAAAATAAAAAGGAAGATTCATTTCAGCAGCTTCTACACACATTTTAGAAATGGAGGTATACCTGAACCTGTGATAGGAAGAATAATGTAACCAACAGTGCCCACCCTAAGCCCCCCCACCTGAGACTATGTTTATGTTGCCTTACATGTCAAAAGGGGCTTTGTACATAGGATTAAATCACATCATGATTTAAAGGATCTCAAGGAGGTTATCCTGGATTATCTGGGTGGGCCCAATGTAATCACAGGGGTCTTTAAAAGTGGGAAAGGGAGGTAAAGAAAGAGAAGTGACCTCAGAGGCAAGGTCAGAGAGATACTATCTTGCAAGCTTTGAAGATGGAGGAAGGATAAAGCCAAGCCAAGAAATTCAGGCAGTCTCTAAAAGCTACAAAAAGCAAGGAAATGGGTGCTCCCCTAAAGCCTTCAAAGGACACTAGCCCTTCCACAGCGTGCCTTTAGCCTAGTAAGAGTGGTGTTGGACTTGTGAACAACAGAATTCTAAAATAATAAATCTTTGTGGTTTTAAACCACTAAGCTAGGGGCAATTTGTTTAGGCAGCCATAGGAAACAAACTAGCAAACTTCAATTAATTTGTTTCTGGCCACATCCCCAACATTCTGAAATACTAACCCCTCCCTTGTTACCTAGTGTTACCCAATTATTTATTTGGCAAGCTCTTCATTCCAATAGGTGGGCCAATGGTGAAATGCTTAATATATGATGCTTAATATTACATACTTGATGCAGATACTGCCTTCAGATATCATTTACATGCTAGCCCATTACAAAGGTTGGCAATGAATGACTGACTGGTAATTTCCTCTTGAGAGGTAATTCTACATCTAGTATTTCACCCAACCATCCTGTGATGGTGTGTTTTTATCATTTTAAAGGGGGACAGACAGAGATCTTACCTAAAAACAACACAATAGGTTACATCATTTCTTAGTCTCACCCAAAATGAAATCAGATTAATCTGACAAGAAATGTATGTCACGGAATTAAGATTACCTAGTAAACTGTCCTCTTCTAAGCACTGATATATAGTTCCAATTTAAGATTATGTGACATCATAGTTCCCAAGGTTATTCCATTTTAATTAATGAGGTTATTCCCAAGCAATTAATAGACTCAAGGACCATTAAAAAAATACATACCATATAAACAGCAGTGACCCATTATGAAAGTAGCCAACTGAGTAAGAACTCTAGAATGTGACCTATATTGGGCCAGGTTAATGCAGAACTCTTTCATCAGTTTTTTTAACTTTGGCAAACTTTGCCAACCATTCTCAAGTTTCAGAATCCTATTTCATTCACTGACATTCTTTGCCTCCTAAAAGTGTCTTATGAGACACTTTTCACATTACAGTGCAATCAACGGTTTATTTTCTTTTATTTTACTATATTCTCAGGAGATATCACAAAATCATGATATGGAAGTGACTTTACATGCCAACTTTGTTTCTGGTCTTTCCAATCCAAGTATTTCTCTTCCTTACCTATGTTTTTTTGATCTTCTTATGGTTTGCCTTGTGAAGAAAAATATAACAAAGAATTAACTGCTATCAATCTATTAGCTTTCTCTGGTAAATGAACTCATTTGTAACAGTTTCCCCAATGCCTACAGGATCAAATTCCAAATTCTAAGTTTATGATTCCAAATTCTAAATTTTGATTCTAAACATCATATTATTACTAAACTTATTATTTGTATTCAGAGTCCTTCAAGAATAGCTTCCATTTTCTTTCCATATCTGACACGGGTATGTTTACCTTCCCTCCCCTCTCCATTTACCTAAGTTCTTTCTTTCCTTCCTTCCATCTGCATATCTTCCTTCCCTAAGCATCCTCTGAATACAGAATGCATGTCTTCTGTTGAACATCACCTAGCATTTTCCTCATACTAACTCATTAGTTAACTTAGCATGTGACTATGTCTGTTCTCCCCAAATATACAAAAAATGGAGCCAGATTTCTTTGCATACCCTACATCCCTGGGTTAACTGATTTGTATACCTATGCAGACACTCATTTTCTGATTAACACAAGAATTGGAAGACAGGCATAACACCTATGTTGCAAATTAAATATATCTATTTTATTACCTGCTGTAGTTAAGCTTCAGAGGATATTATTTGACTCACAGTATATATGAATCTGTGGCACAAGAAGCCAAGTAATAATCTTCTAGTTTATGTAATCAGGCTTGTAAACAGCTGCTGATCACATTCATCCTTCAGACAGCAGCTAAAATTTTGCTCCCTAAAAAAACCCTCTTTTGTCCTGCTCAACAAGACTGGGCTCTCTATTAACATGCATCTATAACATTGTTCTCCTCTTTCATTACATTTATTACATTGCAATCGTTTTTTTAACCTTGAACCACCATTCCCTTCCCTCAAATGGAATGTAGGTTCTAGGACAATTGAGAAGCAGATCTGCTTTGTTCATTAATGTATTTCCCAGTGGCTAATTACAGAGTACATGATAACCCACCAATGCATTCACCTATCCAATCATGCCTCCCCAGGTAAGCAGTCAAGTATCACTGCATCACTAGCTTCCAGTAATTCACTCTACCCCCAAAACCCTTCGTGTTTATCTCACAAGACCCATTCTTTGATCCAGGTGAGATTTTTAATAATTAACCCTGATTTTTAAAAAATGATCATTTAGGCCATATATGACAAAAATTTCACATTCCAGATATTTTCTGTTATTTGGCATTAATTCAGCCTAGGGACTAACATGAAAACAGTAGAAATGTGGGATATGTCTATTCCTTCTCTACAAATTCTAGAGAATTCTAGAATGTGGGATATGTCTATTCCTTCTCTACAAATTCTCTACTAACTGCAGCATATTATTATATACCAGGGTGAGCTGCTTACTTGACTTCTCTCCAAGAACAGGCACATTTTGATAACTACAGCACACAGTTCTTAGAGCTGTCACTACAAAAAAGTCCAAACCTCTGCCTCTTCCTCCTCTTTTGGTAAATGTCAAGATGAGAAGAATGATCATTTAAAACTTAGGAAGTAAACCGAACAAGAAATGTTAAAAAGTGGGGAAAGAGTGCCTGAGATCAGTCTGTGCACTAAGTCACAAGTGGTAAGACTACCACAAATGGTAAGACAACTCTCTAGTAGTTCCATTCTAGAAAACTATAATACTCTACCACTATAAAATAGTAAAAACTAAGTCTGTAAATATCTATATTATATATGAACCCTAATGTTAGTCATCAATTTTATATCACTAGCTGTATGAGGTGATAACAGATGAATGAGAGAAAAAAAATCATCATTTTTTTGCTTCAAATCAGTCCCGACTACTGTAAGAACCTCTCCTCAAAGATTCATCAACTTCAGAGAACTCCTAAGAGATACACCAGTCTTCTGTAGACTGAAATGTAATTCCTGACTTTTTCATTTAACTAGATGTAGGTGAAATCCTTTAAATGCACAGATGAAAGAACTCCACTCAGCTGCAGGCTGAATAGATGATGGTCTTCCACCCATCTTAATTAACTTCCAGTTAATTAAATTGCCACCTCGATTCCTCTTGGTTAGGTGCCAAAGTTTAGAATCACAAGAGATTTGTTGTTAATATTTCAAAGATTTAGAGGAAGTTTGTGCTTAAACGCAGAAGAGAAGACAATTTGATTACAGTTAAAACATCTTAGTACATTCACCATCTTTCCTGTGGAAAACTGTCCCTCCTCCACTCCAACCATGTAATTAAATTGGTGCCTACCCAGAAGAGTAAGCATGTGACATTCTTGCGTCCAATCTGGCCAGTCAACCTCCTTCCTTGGGATTTGTAAAGACTGATTCTTTAGTCTGGGGTGTTTAAGTTTGGATGATGTAACACAAGTGTTATCATACAGAATGAGGATACTTCAAATACTGATGATTCAGTTAAGAATAAAACATTTTGATCTGACAAACACATACAGATAAGAACTGATGCTGTGATCGAGAGAAAATGCTATCTAACCTATGAAAACTATGAACAGGTCAAAAGTTAAACATACTTCATTAGTTTCAAAAAACTTCACTTTTCATTCACACACATAAATGACATGTCATAATGTCTGAAATGCCTATGAAAGAATGGGAAACCACAAAAAGTCACCCAGCTGCGCCAGTATTTTCTAGGAGACAGAAACACCCTTCTGCCCATCTTGGTCCGGTTTACGTGGTGTATATATATATATATATATATATATATATATACCACACACACAGGATAATCAACTTACTATTTTGGAGCTTTGGAAATAATTTTTTCATATTAACTATGTCTCTGACTTGGGAAGTTCAATAGTTCAATCAGAATGGTTTCTTTTATCTTTCATTTATCTTTATTCTGCATTCTATGGAACAGGCCAGCTATTACTGTAAGATTCAATATATATTCTCTATTTAAATACAACCATAAGCAAACCCATCTTACACAAACATATGCAGGTCCTCCATTCCCATTTATATTAGGTATACTTCAAACACATACACCTCTCACATAATTATCTCTCAATCACAGACATCTGGACTTACATCTTGGCGCCACAAGTTAACATTCATGTTTGTTTCACTTTTTTTGTTGGCGGGGGTGTTCGGGAGGAGATGAAGAGGAACAAGCCTTTCTATCCATTCAAACTTTAAGAGGCATGTTGGAGGCGTGCTTATTTAGGGAAAGCTCCCCAGCTTGGGAAACCCCATGAATTCCTGATATCCCATAGCCATGGAACCTCTCTCACTGATCCTACTTCGTCCCACTCTACCCTAAGAACACCCAAACACTTGGACAGCTGTTTCCCTCCATCCCCACGTATCATACTAAACAGGACAGAGGAGTGGCCTAGAACTGTAAAGACCCACCTGTCCCCCTCCTGCCCTCACTCAGGGCACACCTTGCAGGCAGAGACAAACAGGAGCCAGCCTCACAGTTCTGCATCAATCCTAAAAGGTGGATACCCCATTTAAGCCTCAACCTCCCACTCAGGGAGCACACTCATCCCAGTCTACGAGGGGCTAGAGAAGCCCATGCCTGTATCCCCAAGGGGGCTGCACCCCTATTCCGTCCGGGAAAGGGGGTGATCATACGCCTCCTAGTCGCACAATCTTGGGGGCGGTGCACCTGTTCCTCAGCCCCACCTATACTTGGAACCAACAAACGGAAACTGCCAAACTCAGTTCCTGGCCAAATACAGGACACGCCCCTCCGCCGAGAGCCGAGCGCGCCCGGCCGGAGGACCCAGACCCAGTCAGCTCATCCGGCACTGCTGTCAGCCACCCGGAGGCCGCGCCACTGTCGCGCGACGGGCAGAGGGCCTGTGCTCAAGGACCCGGCGCGCGTCCACCTCCCGCCTGGGGTACTGCGCCCTTCCACAGTGCCCACCCCGCTGGCCGGCTCCCGGGAGATTCGTTACCTGAGCTTGCAGCCGTTCCGGCCCAGGACCCCCGGCCCACGTGACCCCGCCCCCTGCCCAGCCTCACGCACGCGTGGTAGGTTCCTCCCGTAGCCAAGCTTCCGCTTTCTTCCCCGCACGCCGTCCTCCCTTGGGCGGAGCGCCCTCTTCGCCACGCCCCCACTTAAAGGGCTGCCACACTCTGCCTCACCCCGGGGCGGAAAGATCACTGTCAACCTTAGGGGAACCGGAGAGTGGAAACACCGGAGAAGGAGCGCGGACCAATTACGAGCAGTACTTGGAAGAGAAGCGAAACCGTCCTTCAAGCCCTTGTCAATTAATTCGTCTGACCTTTATAAAGTGAAAATATCTCAGCCGGCCCGGAAAGGGCGATACCGGTAGACAACAACGGCTGGTTCCCAGGTTTTGGAAATCTACAGCCAGTGTTTTGTTGCTGTTTTCTAATCGCTTTAAAGACAGACTTGCCAGCTGTTTTGTTTTCTGAGTAACAACAATAGGCTGTTACTAACCTATTTTCTAACAACCATTTTCTAATTTATTGTCAACATTGCTCCACAAAAATACACCTTAATACCCAAAATAGAGGAGAAACACTCTCTAATAAAGGAGATGCCTTTAAAATTGATTTTAAAATGTATGGTCAGCTTTTATCTTGTTAACGTTATTAAATAATTATATTAATAATAAAATTTAAAATAATATTAAAAATTGTTACTAAATATTATTTTAAACGTTCTCTTTTTCATCCGGAAGAAAGATGAATGCTATAAACTTGGACAGAATTATTTATAGAGTCGCAACTGTAGATGACATTGGCCTCAGGGCACAGATCTTTTGCCTATTGAAGTCTGTAATCAAGAAAATAGAAGACAAATTGAATAGAAGATACTCGTGAAAGGAGATACAGAAAATATTCAACTTGAGCATTAACCAGGTGCCCAGCAAGTCTGCACCTTCCAAGGACTCCAAGCTGGGTAAGACTCCACCCTCCTTTCCAGATACTCAGTGTACAGACTACAATAATGGGCAAACTACTCTGAGTGCTGTAAGAAAAGTATGAGGCCATCTTTTTAGGATCATTGATTAGGTAAAATAGTGGAATTTCAGGGAGGAAGTGTCTCAGCAGACAGAAAACAGGGAAAATGCCTAGCTGCAGGTATCCTGAGATCAAAGGCAGTCTAAAGCAATACTGGGGACAAACTGCTGGCCTGATGTGGCTGGGTCACGGGCAGTGCCTTTCAAACATTTTTGATCATCACTCACAGTAAGAAACACATTTAGCTGTGACCTAATACACACACACCACATCCTGTGTCCATCTGAGACATTTTCTCTTTTTTTTTTGTAATGCTGGTTTCTAAGTTGATTTCATGGTTCACTATGGCACTCCATAGTTTGAAGCAATAGTTTTAAGTATGTGAGAGGTATGATGGGACAGGAGACTGGAAAGACTGGAACCAGACCTAGGAGGTCACTAAATGCCAAGTGAGGGGAGGAATGGTGAGAGGGTCTGCTCTTTGGTTAAGAGTCTCTGGAGGTTCTTAAGAGAAGGAGTGTCATGACTATTTCTGTGCTTAACCTTTTGTTCTGAACATCAAAATTTTGGAGGACAACTTTTAAACAGGAGCCTGTATGAAATAGTGGAGTGAAATATCTTTAGGGGGCTGGTGACATCAGAAACCCTGTCTGGCAGAAAACTGTTGTGTGTTGGTTAAAAAGGGAATTGACAGAAGTGGGAGGAGCTGGATTCTGGGGTACAAGGTGAGAGTGCTTGTTGATCTTTTTGAAATGTCTCTAGAGCCCTTCTAGACTTACTCTGTGTAATCCTAGAAAGTAAACCTGGGGCCTGTGGATGGATGTTGTAAGGAAGCTATTCCAGCTCACAATAAAGAGTGCTTTAGGATGGTCCAAGCTGACATGCTCGCCTGTAGAGAGTTGCTTACATTACTTTAAAAATTTAAATAGATTATGTTTATTATAGATAACCTGGAAAAACCAGAAAATATGTAAAGTGCAAATTGTCCACATTCCAGAAAAAAAGCATCAGTCATTTTGTCTTATTTTCACTGGGTCTTTCTTTGTTGCATATCTACATTTTTGACATAATAGAGCTACATCTAGTTCTATATCAAGCTTTTTTGGCTCAATGCTATATCTTGAACACTATACACTGTTATTAAAATTATTCATAAATATCATTTATAATGGCTACAAAATTGTTTATAATATAGTTCATTTCTTTTTCGACATTTAGGGGAGTTCTTATTTTTTCACTATTAAAATGGCTTTGTCATGCATATCCTTCTACAGAAATATTTACCCATATTTTAAAATTATTTCCTTAGGCTAGAAACCTGTATATAAAACTGATTCAAAGACTTTGAAAGCTCTTTACTCTGAATACCTATTGCCCAACTGCTTTCCAGGTAGGTCAGGTCAGTTTTCATTCTCACCAAAGTGCTCATGAGTGTCCATTACAATTCCTACCAGCAGTCATTTTGCCTTTTAAAAGGGTTTTTTCAGTTTGCTAGAGGAAATGATTTCTCATTTTGATCGATGGTGGGTTACTAGTGGAGTGAAATATCTTTATAAACTTATCAAATCTTTGTCGTTATTCTGGGAATGCAATTTCACTGCCTATTTGTGATTGACAAATAGCACTAAGTGAATTGTTGCAGACTTGTCAGGAAAAAAAGTAGAGAGGTATTTAAAATATAAATGATGTGGCGATACCATGTGTTAGACAAGTTATATTATGATGTACCACATAAACAAAGGTAAATGGGAGAACTGAGTCATCACAAGGTATGTGGTTCAAGATGGTAGTGCTTTTGCATTCCTTAAGCTTTCATGTTGTGCAGGGAAACTTGGCTTCAGCAAATATAATTTCTTATATTAAATCACGGTTATAAATTTCAGTTTCCTAATTTTGTAGTTTTGCTTTGATTCATAAGTTGCTTTTGATTTTATAGATACATAAAATCTTTAAAAATAAGTTTTTTCCTTAGTTTTGTGTTTGAACATACATAATATAGTATGGATGTACACAACATTATAGACAGTAATTTAAGGCAACTCTAGAGATCTGTGAGAATCTTCCCCATCACAAGAAAACTAAACATTATTTAAGTTTGTAAAACATTAATAAAGGAAGCTTCTGAAACTTTCATTTGTTGTTATCTAAACATTGGATTTTTTTTTAAAAAAATCGGTCAAAATGGTGTCAGTACTGGAATTTTCTGTACAGCATATTGTTATGATTTTCTAACCTTTAGAAAGAGCACCAAAAGCTATCCTATGCTATGCTATACTATGTTATGTTATACTTAGGGCTCAGACAGTTTATTTTGTCTTAAACTGTATCATTAGTCAAAGTTAACTTTGCACAGGACAGTAAGACCTAGACAGAAGAATGTTTGGACTTATTAAACTTGTCTTTTTAAGTAAGACAAAGCAGTTGAGCAGATAGTAATTATAATGGAATTTCTGTGGAATGGTTTTAGAATAAATCAAACCAATGAGAAAGATGTTTCACTTGAGCTATGGGAGCCTTGGGGTGTGCGAGTTGGGGAGGGCTGGCTGCTCCGAAGGCTGAAACTGGAAGGAGAGCACCGCTCAAGGGCTGCTGCAGTGGGTGATGACCTGATGCCCAGCCCTACTCCTCCAGCTCTCCCAAGACAGGAGGAATGAAGAACATGGCCTGGGCACGGCCAGCAACACTGCATCCAGAGTAAGCGACATCTGTCCTGGAGGAGAAAAGTTTCTGGTTCCTTATAACAAAGGACAGAGACTAGGAGGGGGTAGATAGTCATCTCTTCTTTGTGATTGTGAAATCACAAAGTAAACTAACTTATTTTCCTTTTTTGAAAAGGAACCTGACGAACAGAGAAGTGAAATCGATCTCTAAGGTACTGAAGCTAGTCCAGATGTTCTCCTGTTCCCTCTGCCTGGAATGCTCTTTTTGCCAGATAACCACATGGCTCACTCCTGCACCTTCTTCGGGGCTTTGCTCAAATGCCACTGCATTCATCAGGGCAGTAAATACAAGACAGATGGGAGAGGAATACTTTCCTACACTTGGGTCTCAGGGACCCCAGTTCTTTCCATCTGGTGACACTCTCAGTTAAACACATGGCCTGCAAGTTCTCTGAAGCAGGGGAAGAAAGGGATGGAAAAGGCCCATAAGCTCTGAACTGCTTTGGACTGAAAGTGACATGCACCCCTTCTGCTCACACTCCATGGGCCAGCACCAACTTCCTGGCCCTGTTTTACTGCACTGCAGGCCAGGAAGTATAAGGGGGCGCTCAGAATATACAAGTATAAAGGGGCCAAGGAACACATGCTGCCTCTTTCATGGTCACCTCCATGAGGTTTCCCCTGGTCACCCTTGCTCCCCTCCCCTAACCACCCTTAGAGGTTTTATTTTTCTCTACTGTATACTATATATTTATCTGTCACGTTTCTGCCTTCAAAATTCATGAGAGTGGAGATTTTTGTCTCCATTTATGTTTTTATCCCCACCACCTAGAACAGTACTTGACATACAATAGGAGCTGCATCATTTTTCATTGAATAAATGACTGAGCTCTGAAATGACAACCTGTATTTGTGTGTGGAGGAAGTATCCTATGTACTGACCCCTCTTTATAGCATACACAAGCATGTATTGAGGGCCGACTGTGTGCCAGGTACCACGCTCAGTGCCAGGAACATAGATAGGAAAAACAGTTCCTCATCCCTGGCCAGGAAGAAACAATAAAAACTGTAATACTTATGAGCATTTGAATAGGAATAAATTATGGGCGCTCAAAAGGCCAAATTCTTTTGACCTTTAGTTAGAATCATATTTTATATCCAAACATTACTACAATAGCAACAACAACAACAAAAAGTGAGAGGGATCGGGTGGGGGCTTCCTAATGTTGTCAGAAAAAAAATTAGATGTTTATCTGCTACCATTTTGTTTTCTTGACAACCAGTTGCCTTTCACATTTTCTTCACTTGTTCATTCTAGTGCTACCCCAGGTCCCTCTTCCCTTCAGTCTGAGTAAGTAGCAGCCCATATGCACATAAGTTGCGAGAACTTGGAATATCTCATTATTTAAAAATATTTCTCCTTCTGATAATTTCACAACTTTTAAAATGCCATCACTTGAAATTTGCTTACTTTGTCTTCCAGTCCTGCTCCTTCCACCCTTCCTCTATTCCTGCTAGCAAATAAGCACATCATTTACCAACGTTTAGAACTGAGGACTAGCATTGCTGGAACTCTGTCAAGAAAAGAATAGCAAAAAAAGGAGTGAGAGGGGAGGTCAAGGGCTAGGGCCTGGATTAGAAGGTGACCCTAGGCAAACAATGAAGAAGACTAGGGATTATATTAGAGAAAGCACAAGGAAAGAGTAAGGAAATGCAAAAACAAGGACATCAAAGGTAAATTTGACTGACTTTGCCATTTTACCTGGAGATAGCTTTACTTATGTAAAAGGACACGCAGTGCCTCTTTAACAAAAAAGGAGTTGGGCTCAGCTGAGAATGATAGAAAAAAATCAAAATAATAGTCATCTCCCTTTTGCTAGGACTCAGGCTCCCTCTACAGCATTGCTCCCCCACACTGAACCTCAATTCCCAACTATCTCATGGCCAAGTCATCTGCTGCAAACATCATACTTACCTTTCAGTTAGCAAGGAAGAGAAAAGGACAGAAGAAGGTATTATTAGTTATCTATTGTTGTGTAACTATGGCAAAAATCAGAGGCTCAGAACAGTAACATGTATTATCTCACAGTTTCTGTATATCTGGAACCCCGCCATGACTTAGCTGGGTCCTTTAGCTCAATCTTTCCCAAGACAGCAACCAACGCGTTGGCCCAGGTTGCAGACATCACAAGGCTCAAATTGGGAAGGATCTGCTTCCAAGATCACTCACATGGTTACTGGCAGGATTTGCTTCCCTGCAGGCAGTTGGAACGACGGGCTCAGACCCTCACTGGGTGTTGGCCAGAGGTGCCTTCAGTTCCTTGTCACGTGGGCTTCTCCATAAGGCAACTCACAACGTGGTATTTTGTTTCATCCAAGTAGACAAGGAAGATGCGCCATCAGGAATGTCAGCCAAAGGAAGTCATAGTCTTTTATAGGTTGATCTTGAAAGTGATTTCCTATCTTTTTGTTGTTGTTGTTTCATTCTATTTACTAAAAACATTACCTCTAGCCCACACTCAAAGGGAGGCAATTACATAATAGTGTGACTTCCAGGCAATGTGATCACTGGGAACCCTTTTGGAAGCAGCCATTAAAGGTTATGTCCCCTCCCCTTCAAAGGCTCTTTCCTGAAATTGCAGAAACTTGTCCTGCCTACATCTAGCTGCAAGGGAGGCTGGGGAATATAGTCTTGATTTGGGGTGACTTTCAGCCCAGCTAAAAGTTAGAGATTCGATATCAAAGAGAAATCACAGAATTCTGGGGAGAAGACTTACGTGTTTGGTGTGCTAAGACCAAGCATGAAGAAGGTGGAGAAACATGGCTGGGTAAAGTCACAGAATCTCAGTTCAAATCCTGCCTTTGCCATTCTCAATGCTGAGTCAGTTATTTAACTTCACTAAGTCTCACGCAAGTGTTCATACTCAATGAAATGACCCATGTGAAACATCTGGCACTTCATAGGTTCTTAATAAAAATCTGCTAAATTAGTTTCAGAGGTAGCTTAACATCCCAAAAACGTTAAAACTCAGCTCGGACAGCCAACTTACCTTGTTGACTCCATGCATCCACCTAACCTCTTCCAGCACCAGTTTCCTATTGATAAAGTACCAATATTCACCCTACCTGTCTCATCAGGTTGCAATAAAGATAAAATGTGAACTTGTCAATGTGTTTTTTGTTTGTTTCAAAGGCCATGTCAACGTCATGCAGCATTGGTGGCCACCAGGTGGCAGTGGAGGCAACGGGCTTGGGTTATGGCCCATGGCCACCAGATGGTGCTGGCATTCAGCAGATAATCCTCTGGCTTTGCAAGGAGCCTTTGCTAAAGATGGAAGGGCTTTTGGAGATGGCCAGTTGCAACCCCTCACCCAACAAATGAGGAGATTAAGGGGAAAGAGGGTGCACCTAAGTGGGGACTGGGTCCAGGTTGCCTTATTCAGCCTAGGATGACACTTTCCCACATGTAGTAATGATACGCTCACATTCTCTCTAGATTTGCTCCAGAGAACAAAGGTGTCCACTGTCTTCTTATTCATAGACTTACCTAATCTTCTAATCTAATACTTGCTATTTCAGCTGCACATTATTTACCTAATATCAAGCCTTTAAAATGTTCACAGATATCACCTCTCTCTCTCTCTCTCTCTCTCTCTCTCTCTTTCTTTCTCTGTGTGTGTATGGGGGGGGGGGTGTGGGTGTGGGTGTGTAGCAGAGTGGTTAAGAACATGATTTTAGACTCAGACAGACTTCAATTTGATTCTGTAAAACAAATTCCCCTCTGAAAAGCTAGGATAATAATTCCTACCTCATAGGGTAGATGTGAAGATTAAGTTAAATGAGGTGAAAATAATAGGCAATGCTAATTAACACATACTCTTCTAAACAGTTTACATGTATTTAATTAATTTAACTCTCACCTTAACCTTAGGTGGTACCTACTATTATTAAGTTCACTTTACAAGGAAAGAAATGTAGCATAGAGAAGTTGAAACTTGCCCGTACTCATAGTAGGTAGAGGAGTCCAGAATTAAACATGTCTTCAAGGTCCATGCCTTTAACCATATTTACTACTAATTGTTTAGCCGACAGTAAAAGCCCCCATAAATGACGGCTATGGATCCACAGAGGCCAAGATGAGGATTCCAGCTTTAGGAACAAGGGTTAGGAATGGGCCAAAGGAACCACACCATACAGATACTTTCAGAGTGGTAGAAAGAGCACTTACTTGGAAGGAAAAATGTTAAGTATCCAAGTTAATAAAATAAAGGTGATAAACCAAAAAAAATTTAAAGTTAACCAAAACACAGACTAGGATTAAAAAAAAAAAAAAACACTTTAGAGACAGAGAAAGCATGATTTGGAGTTTGATCCTGCCTCTTGCTGGATCTTCAGCAAGTAAACATCTTGGAGGCCTGGGTTCCATTATGTTGAGCACGGCACTGTGAAGCATCCGCAGCACAGCAGCAAGAGTTCGATCCCCAGCGGAGGAGGGGACCCACATGGCACAGTAGACCTCTCCTGCCTTGCCTGCTGCTCACCTCAGCAGTGTATTTCAGTGGATCTGCCTGTTCTGCTCCCCACTCTGTCTCTGGTGAATCCTCTCAACTCTGGCCTGTACCCCAGCTCTTACATGCATAAATAAATAAATCTTAAAAAAAAATAGAAGTTACTACTCTACCTTGCAGAATTGCTATGAATGTTTGACACCTGTGTGGTTAAGGCGTACATTTAAAACATGTATGCAGTCGGGCAGACATTTAATTGCTATAATTCAATAATGCCTTAACACAACAAATGTATATTGAGGTGATTGAAAGGGATTTCAAGATGTAAGATATGGTTCCTTCCCTCGAGGACCTTATATAGTGAGGTGATGAGATCCATCCCATTTGGGAAGTAAGAGTGACTCTGCTAAGGTGAAAAATGCAATGGGCAGTAGTGGAAGGAAAGATTTTCTTCTAGCAATGACGATGGTAGAAGATCGTAGGGATGTGATATTTACGATTGGCCTTGAAGAATGCAAAGAAGGTGAAGAGAGCATTCCTTAAGCTTTATCAGAAAAGGTAAGAGGGCCAGAAAGTTTGTTTGTTTGCAGAATGGTAGGCAGTGCAGACTGGAAATGAGTCAGGTTCACAAGTGGAGCAACAGGATGGGAAGGGAATGTCTGCTTAGACTTGGCAAATTAAGCATATGCATTTGACTCTGTTCCTAAAATGATGGTAAAGTAATAATGTGTAAACTCACAAAGACTTTAGGAACAAGAGAAGGGGAAATGGCTGATGGAAATGTTAAAAAAAAAGATCAGAAGATGAATAATAGCTGGATGAGTATTAACTGATTTGTAAAGACAAGAAAGCTGCCTGCAGGGCAGGCAAGAGGTAAAGAAACTTAAGTGAAGGAAAACAATTTGATATGCGGAAAAGAAAACAGAAAATAGAAGTACCAGGTAACTCTGAAGCTGATGGGAAGGAGTTGGGCTAAGCACACAAGATGATTGGAAAGTCTGACCCCTCATTCCCAGCCCTGTAGCCAAATCACTTTCTCTACCCCACCCAACAAAATACAGGAGGCTTACTCTTTGGAGAAAGATTCAGGACTACGAAAGCTCTCAGACAAGACAGAAGAGATGAGGTGCCATACTAGCAAGAGGGGGATTCTCTCTCTCAAACTGTGATCACATATCTCTTCCCCTCAAGGACTCCCTAAATGCTGGAAACCTGGCTTATACTCTAGAGGAAAGACATGAGGAAGTATGTGCTGGATAAGCCAACTGATCCAAGAAAAATACGGGCCTTGGTGGGGAGAGGGCAAAGGAGGGCCCAGTAAAAAGTCAGCATCCTTCCAGGTAATCCTATGATGTGACGCCATGGCCCACAACTAGAGATTTCAATGAGCTGAAGAGCACCTCACTCTTATATTTGAATGCACAGTCATGAAAGAGAGGATCTAAGTCAAATATCCAGTAAAAAAGAAAGGAGAGAAAGAGAGACAGACAGAGTAAAGGGGAATAATAAAGTAACTCAGGGAAAAGGAACAATTCAAAGGAGACGAAAAAGAATTTGTAGCATCATTAATATCCCTAGATGAATAAGAAACTGTTGCATCCATGGAATAAGAGTAGAGAGTTGGGCCTCCCTGGTGGCGCAGAGGGTTAGGCAGCGCACTATGAAGCAAACCGCAGCCGCTGCAGCACAGGTTCGATCCCTGCTGCCGGCCAGGGAGGGGACCCACATGGCGCAGGCAGAGCTCTCCTGCCTGGCCCGCTGCTCCCCTCAGCAGTGTACTTCTGTTGATCTGCCTGTTCTGCTCCCCGCTCTCTGTGGTGAATCCTCTCACCCCCCCACACCTCTGGCCTATACCCCAGTGCTTGTATGCATAAATAAATAAATCTTTAAAAAAAAGAGTAGAGAGTTACAGAAAAAGTAACCAGAGAATGAGGAAGGGTTCTTGGAAATAAGGAAGGTTGATAATTTGTGATGTATAAGTTCAGAGGGGGAAATAGGAAAATCTCTAAAAATAAAGCAATTAGAGACAAAAAAACAAACCTTATTAAAAAAAAGACAAGAACTTTAAAGGATTATTCCAGAAGACTCACTACTATTTAGAACAATAAGAGTCTCAGATAAAGGAGATTGATACAACTTAGGGAAGTAATTGCCAAAGAACTAATTTTTTAAAAAATTTCCAGGATGATCAGAAGAGTCATTCTAAGGCACTTCATTGTAGTGTTTCAGACATCAGAACTGAAATATAGATCGTCAAAGCTTCTAGAACTTAAAATTGGGTCACATACAAAGCATTGGAGTTCAGGATGCATCAAACTTCTCAAAGGCAATGTTGAAGTGGGCTTGTGGGTTTTCACTGGGTGATGGAAATGTCCTAAGACTGGTTTGTGGTATTTGCACAGCATGGAAAATTTAGTAAAAAAAATCATTATATTGTATACTTGAAATAAGGTGAATTTTATATATCTAAAATCATATCTCAATAATGTTGTTAATAAAAAAGAATTCATAAAATGAAAAACTGTGAAATTAATATATAAAGCATTTCTAATACAAAAACAGCTAAGCAATAATAAAACAGCCAGTAAAACAATCCATGCATAAATATTAAGCATATCATTCAAATAAATTACCCTATAATATAAAACAAATAAAAACAATGCTGGATGGAAGCTAGCAGACAATAAAGCAATTTCTTCTAAATTCTGAAGGAAAATTATTTTACATCTAGAATTCTCCAGCCAAGCAAACAGTTAATAAAGCATGAACAAAATTATTTGCCGACATGCCAGGTTTGAAACAACTTGTCTTTAATGTACCCATTTTCATAAAGCTACTAAAGGATGTAATGAGAAGTAAACCAACAAAAAAGACAAGGGACCCAGCAAAAAGCAGAATCTAATACAGGAAAGACTAAAGAACTTTCCAGAAGGATGATAAAGGGAGTCCCAGGATGATAGTTGTGTAGCAAACAAGGAAACATCCAATCCAGATTAGAGTAGGAAAGCCTTCAGGAATGACGCTTCCAAGAAAATAATGGAACATATGTGTAGATAACCTGATTTATTTGACTGTGTAGAGTTTCTAGCCTATAAGTGAGTTTGGGGATGAATGAATGCAAAATACATAAGAAACTAAGCAACAACAAAAAAAAAGGTAATTATTAACTTTAGGGAGAAAAAGCAATTTAAAAAAAGAAATGGAATCCTAGTTCATGTCACTCAGCTGTGAGCAATATTTACACAGTCATAATCATGTAAATACTGAATGTTGATATAACTAGAAGCCCTGTAGGGTGATAAGTGTGTGTGTTCAGGGAAAGGGACTGTGAGATCCATAAATCCTCATCTTCCTCTAGACTTTGTCTTGGTTTGGGGTTCCTCAAACCAACATGGGTTTCCTGAGACCAAGATTTGCCCACAAGTGGTTTATTTGGAAAGTGTAAGGGGTACTCATACAAAAGTGAGACAGTGATCGAGGGAAGAGAAGACAGTGATTGAGCCAGATACCATTGTGGGTGACTGGAGTTTAACCCCACTGGGAACACTCTGGGAAATGGGGCAAAATACACACTTCAGAATTATTACACCCAACGAGTGTTAGGGGAAGAGGGCGTCCTGAAGGGACAAATAGGTTTATGGACTCCGAACTCCACTCCAGACCAACAATATCCCAACAACACAAATCCTAGAAGGTCATTATCGAAGAGTGGATCACTGGGACCTGAGCGTGGAGTTAAGTAGCCAGGCTGGGTATAAAACCAGACACATGGGCCTTGGGGGCTCTCTTCGGAGCCAGCTCTCAGCGTGCTATTGGGTTCCGGCTCGGAAGAACTGGTAAGATGTTTATGGATTTGTCTCCTTGTCTTCTCCTTGTGCTATTTCATTACTTTATTTCCTCTTCATTTGTAAATAAAACCCTTTGTTAACTTTTGTTGTGTGTGCCTGTGGTTGAGGCTTATTGTAAGTGCCTTTCCAGCACACAGGTGAGGACCCAGTCAGCAAACCCATTTTATATTAGGGTTGCCCTGTAACAGGAGGCGGGAGCTGAGGCATTTATATGCTAACTCTTGAGAATCACTGCTGAGGGCTGCTAGGGGTTGGGGTGGTAGCGCCCACATTTCTTAGAACGTCACCCGGTTGTAAGAGAAGGCAGAACCCCAGAACCTTCCTCTGGTATAGATCTGCAGACCGCAATAGTTGAAAGTGAAGAACACTGCATGGGAAACACGTAGGTGTACTGACTGCACCTGGGGTAGAAGTTGCTAGATAACGTCTATGCTGGAAAAATCTAAAATTACAATGTAAGCATTTACCTCCATTTGAAAAATGTTAAATCCTGAAGAAACAGCAAAAAATAAAAATAAATGTTGAAAGCAGTTACCTCTGAGAAATAGAAATCCAAGGTGGAGAGAAGCCAACAGGGAGTTATTTGGTTTTTGTTACATAGTAAGGCAGTTTTTACTCATTGTGTATTAGTTTAATGAAAGTTAAAATTATATTTGCCATAATATTTGAACCAGTCAGTGCAAAGGTAGATAGATTACCATCTCATGGTAGGTCAAGGGCTGCAGGAGACCTCTCAGTCTCAGCCTTGATTTCCGGGGGTCCCCAGAGCTTGGAGTGAACACATGGAATGCAACCCACGGGCACCTCCAGGCCTGCAGGAGGGAACAGTCCTGTCACCTGTAGGTTCTGGCAGAGCAGGTTGGCAGGAGAGGGTGGTGAGGTAACTCTGGGACATATGGACGAGGGGTACTCTGAGTATATGGGTGGGGGAGGTGGGGCTGTGGAGATGTGCAATGGGCAGCTCAGGATAGCTGAGAGCCTCAGGAGTTTCTAGAAATCATCTCCAGTCAGATAATAACAGATGGTATGGAGATCAGTGGAGCTCTAGAGTGAGACAATCAAGTTCGGGGCTTTAGGGATGGCATCTTGACAGATCTGAGGATGAGATAGAAGAGAAGGTGAGTAGGTAAGATGATCTGGTGAAAGGAGGTCAGGGATCAAATTGTAAGACCTGGGCCCCCTGTGTTCAAGGTCACTGTGCTCACTGTCACAGGGAGGATGAGGTGCCTTTAGCCTGCCCCGGGAGGGGAGAAAGGTCCGCCAGAGGACTTCACTGCTGCCCCTCTTTTCTCCTCCAACCCCAGGCAAGCTGCGTATTTCCCTGGACCTTGGTTCCCACATGGGTCAGTTGTAAGTGCTGCTCCATGCTCAGGAAACAGAAGTACTACCAGACTGCCTGATAAAAAGCTACTTCCTGAGGCCTCCAAGCTGCCCCTCTTCCAGGTCCCTACTTTGGGCATCTCCCAGATGTTCCTCCACAGAGGGAGGACACCTCAGGGACCTCATCCAGCCGATGGCCTGCATCCATTCCAAGTGGCTGGCCCATTGTATGTTGGTTGCTCAATATTTTGACCATCACCCTGCTAATAATACCTCTTCTCTGCCCACCTGACAGCCACCTGGTGAAGATCAAATGAAATAACAGATGTGAAAGTCCTTTGCAGAGGCTCCAAGTGCTGTCATATATTGGGTAAAATATTGTTTTAACATCAAAATGCAAACGTGGTGCTGCAGAGAGACGCGGTCACAGAGGGCATGGACACAGAGCTGTGATGAATTGCAGGGCCAGAGACAGAATGAGGGGGAAGGGAGAGGAGGGAGCAGCAGGGCAGAGAAGGAGAAGAGAGGCTGAACCAGGCTGATTGTGCAGCCTCCATCCCTAAGTCACCACGGTGCTGTTTTTCAGGAATTTAGATCCCCGATGCCCTGCCCATGCCCAGAAGCCAAATCCACCTCAGACCCTGTACTGGGTTTCTGCCCTGGCACCAGACTTTGTGTGTGTGTGATTGTGTGTGTACATGCATGCATGTGTGTACATGTGTGGGGTGGGGAGAGGCATAAGATAAAAACCCATATGTACGTGTTCTTTTTTGTGCAGCTTAATATGGCACATGTCATGGGTAAAAGACCCAGGATGGCAGTAACCCATTATCTTGGGGTTTTGCCACCTCTAAATGTCTGACATTCCCAGTTCAAAGCCCCACTCAGTCTTTCAATATTATCCACCCCAGTATTCTTCTACTCTGCCCATGACCTCTACCATTTACAAACATGCTTGTTCATTGAACTCCTGAGCTGTTCCTCCCCCGGAATATCATCTAATCCCTCCCCTAATGGCTGCTTCTTAGTCCCTATTCTGCTTATTAGGTAAAGTTGGTTCCATTTACAGTCGGGGAAACTGAGGCTCAGAGAAATTAGGGACCAAATGGCAGGACTTGGACCCAGGTTTCTTCTTGGTCACTTCTTTTCTAAACAGACAGGATTTACTGGAAAGGTGCAAGCGACAGTGCTGGAAAGGAGCGCCTTCTTTAATCCAGACCCTCTGACTCCAAGGCCAGTACTCACAGAACAGTTACAGCTTCAATTAGAAGAGGAATTCTCCAGAATCCATGATTCCAACGTGGCCTCTGTCTCTCTCCCACTTGCTCCATCTTTTGTGTTCATCATATGCTCCTCTGTTAAGTAAATGGCAAAGGCTCCTGATCATCTTCAGGATAAACTTAAAGACCTGGCTTAACATACAAGAACCTTCAAGACTGAGCACTTATTTAGTCCAGGGGTTGTAAATTGAAGCACCCTAGGACCAGGCAGGTTAATGACAGAAATGGCTGAAGCAAGTAGCTACCAGGACTGAGAGGGTGTGGTAGGGAGCGTGTGAGCTCTCCACAAAGGTGGTCGTATGGAACATAACCCCAGGGTTACTGAGGGCATCTTTTGGTTTTACAAGAAAAGACAAAATTCTAAAGTTTTATGTGAAATCACCCAATTTTTAAATGCTGGCACAATTAAAACACACACACACATTCAAACACCATATTCACGCCAAGCAATCATGTTGAAATTGGAGGGTGGCCTGCCATTCTGTGCTCTTTGTTTTGAGCAATCTGGTCCATTATTCCCAAACATGCCACATATTGTTCAAGTCTCAGCCTTTGCCCAAGCTGCTAGAATGCCCATTCATTCCTCAATCCCCTAACTGTTCCTACTTGTCTTTCAAAACCCAAGTCAACGGTCACCTTCTTTCTGTGCCTGTTTATGGCACCTTCTGCCCCACACCCCAACTACAAGCAGCATTAATTGCTCACTCATCGGGTTCCCTGCATGCCTCACACCAATGTCTGACCAGGCCCTGGTCACGTGGACCTTCATGGGCACACAAGGGGAGCACATGGGCTTGTTCCATGGCCTGACTCAGGTTTGAATCCTGGCTCCACCCTAGACTTCCCATGTCATTGACAGTGAAAGCCCAAGCCCTTACTTAACCTTTCAGTACCTCCGCCTTCTCAATTATGAAATGAAAATAGAAACAGTGCCTACCCGATAGGATTATAGTGAGGAGTGAGTGTGTTTGGAAGGTGACTTGTGTGGCCTTTGCAAGACTGTAAGTGCATAATTGTATTTCAGCCATAAAAATAAAAATATTCTGTAAACTCTTGCTGAGCACCCATGGTGTGCCAGGTTTTGGGTGGAGGCACTGGGCACCTTTATTCCCGTGCTCCCTGTGGGAGGGGAAGCAATTTATCTAATGGTGACTTGAGAGAAAGACCTGCATGTATACAGTCCAGCCTGTCCTCCCCGCTGTGGAGTCAGTCCGCTGGACACTGGATTGCTCCTTCAGGAGAAGATTCCAGAAGCCTGCAGTTCCTGGCTCTGTCATTTTGGCTTGGGAACATTGGGAAGCCCATGGTGGCCATGCGCTTAGACCTCATCTTCCACCACAGGTGTGTCAGCTTTTAAAGGTAAATATTTGCATTTTTCTATACGCACGACTTTCATGCCGGTCTCTCAATAGGCCCCAAAATTGAGTGGAGAGAAGCAGGCTACCTTACTGCTTCCTTCTACCAGTCCCAACACTCAGAATAAAGGTGAACGAGATGCAGCCTTACCCCACTAGCAGCTCAGGTCTCGGTTCTGTGCGCTCTTTTCGTGGGTGAGGAATCCCTTGAGAAAATGCGTAGAGGGCAAAGATCCTGGATGTTCGAGTCAAACAGATCTATTTGGACACCAGCTCTGCCATGGATCCAGATAGATCTGTCTGACTCAAACAGCCACTTTGTCATTCTGTTGGAAAAGGTTCAAGCCAGTCGTTCCAACTCTCAGTAATTTTGTGCTCTGTGATCTGGGTTTGTTGCACAGATCCGGGCCCATTATAGGAGAGGGTCATTTGCACATTCACACCAGTGTTCAAATTAAAATGGTTGCTATTAGGACCGAATGTTACCTTTTAGAGCCTTCTCTTTTTCAATAAATGGCAACTCTGTCCTTTCATGTCTCAGGTCAGAATTCTTGGAGTCATTTTTCTCTATTCCATAGCCAACTCACCAGCAAATTCTGTTGGCTTTGCAAACAGAATAAATCTGGGATCTGACCACTTTACACCTCCCCTGCTGTCTCCTTCATCTGAGTTATCATCTTTCCCAGCTTCCTTGGTGGTTCCCTGCTTCTACTCAGCCCTCCTATACTGGATTTGTCCCATAGCAGCCAGATAGAGCTCATCAAAAAATAAGTCAAATTGGGCCTCCCTGGTGGCGCAGTGGGTTGAGTGGCGCACTGTGAGGCAGACCGCAGCCACTGCGGCACGAGTTCGATCCCTGCCGCTGGGCCGGCCAGGGAGGGGACCCACATGGCACAGCAGACCTCTCCTGCCTCGACCACTGCTCCCCTCAGCAGTGTGTTTCAGTCAGTCTGCCTGTTCTGTTTCCAGCTCTGTCTCTGGTGAATCCTTTTACCATCCTGAACTCTGGCCTATACCCCAGCTCTTGTATGCATAAATAAATAAATCTTTAAAAAAAAAAGTCAAATCATGTCCCTCCCACTTCAAAATCCTGCAACGACTTCCCATGTCATCTACAGTAAAAGCCCAAGCCCTTAAATTAGGGCCCAGGCGGCGATATCCTTATGTGCTGTTGGATCCAGCCACCTATTCTTTCCTCATTACTCTCCCTGTGCCAGCCATCCTGGCCTCCTCGCTGCTCCTAAGAGCATGCTGTTCCAGGCACGCTCCTGCCCTGTCTAGGAGCGCTCTTCCTGAGATAGCCATATGACTTGCATACACACCCCTCAAGTCTTTGCTCAAACATCATTTTCTCATTGAAGCAGTCTCTTTTTTTTTTGCTGTGTCATCCCTTCTCTTTGCCACCTGTCTCCCTTCTCCTTCATTTTTCTCCATCATACAGTTGGCATCTGTCCAGGACTGCTATGGAAAGTCCTCGGGTTGAAGACCTGACTGGGGGAGCAAGAGCAGCCCCGGGTCTGCTTGCCTCGCTGTGTCCCAGGCTGTGTCCCAGGCTGTGTCCCAGGCTGTGTCCCAGGCTGTGTCCCAGGCTGTGTCCCAGGCTGTGTCCCAGGCTGTGTCCCAGGCT
>JAGFMF010011690.1:5387126-5445381 GCA_019455555.1 Galemys pyrenaicus | reverse complement strand
TGTCCCAGGCTGTGTCCCAGGCTGTGTCCCAGGCTGTGTCCCAGGCTGTGTCCCAGGCTCTGTCCCAGGCTGTGTCCCAGGCTGTGTCCCAGGCTGTGTCCCAGGCTGTGTCCCAGGCTGTGTCCCAGGCTGTGTCCCAGGGCTGCCTCCCCCCATCTCCTAATCTGCAGAACGGTGCTGTGCGAGTTAATAGATACTCGAATACTGTATGTCTCATTTCTTTTTATTTTATCATTTCCACCTCCCTCACCAAAAGATAGGTTATGGAAGGCAGGGATTTTTGCTATATCTGCCCGGGCTCTATAATCATGCCTGGCACACAGTAGGTCTTCAGAATGCTGTATCAGTGAGTATAATGACCAAGAGTTTCATTGAGACAAAAATAACACTAAATATAAACAAGTTGTCCCTTTATTGACTCCCCTCTGTAAACCTTCACAAATCCTCACTATCTGGCGGAGTGAATATTCGGACATCCATTGCCACCTCTATCCCGTGCTCTTTGTTCGCTTTCCGCTTTGTCTCACCGAGTCGGGGTTTGTTGCCATCCAATACTGACTTCACGTCTGCATTAATCACGCTCAGCCTTGCCAACTCCGGATTCCCCCGTCTCGTGTTTCCTGTCGTTATGTTTCCAGAGAGGAACTGTCTGCAGGACAAGGCAGAGAAGAGGGGATGGTGGCCAGCGGCCATCCAAGCCTCTAGACGCAATTGCCTGCAATTGTCTCTGTACCTGGGCGTTCCTCAGGCACCCCGAAAGCAGAGGGTCCGAAATTGAACTTAATGGCTCCTCGAGTTTCCCCCCCACAGCCTGCATTTTCAACCCTCACTGGTGGCACTAGCAATTCCCAGCCAGAAACCTAGGACTCATCGTTCCCACTTCTCACTCTCCCCAACACGTGAGCGCTCTATCGCCCCTGCCTGTTCCTTCCATCTCTTAAAGACTTCTCCCAAAAAGATGACCCCTTTCACTGCCTTAGTTCAGCTCCTCATCTGTCCACTTGTTCACTATCAGAACGGCCTCCTGGCCGTTCCTCCACTTCCAGCACCCCAAATCATCCTGAGCTACAGTGGTTTTTCTTACTATCCCGTTGGACGGAGGCTGTCTCAGGACGGAGGGCAAGCTGCTCTCAGACCCCAGTGGTGTGGCCCCTGCCTGCCCCCACCACTGCACCCTTCCACTCCTCCCTGCTCTTCCACTTCTTGCTCCTACAAAACCAAGTTCTTTGTCATCCCCAGGCTCGCCCGCCATGTGAGCTCATGCTTTGCGTCTGCTCTCGCCTCTGCCTGGAAAGCTGTCCTTCACCTTCCTTCCTGGGTAGGCTTCTTTTTTCACTTTGGTTCTTAACAAGTCAGTTGAATGGAGTGGTCTCAAATCCTGCTTTGCTGCCGACTGGTTATATAAATGGGGGGGACGGGAGGTCACTTTTCTAAACTTCCTGCTGCTGTTTCCTCTTCTGTAAAGTGGGAACAATAACACGACCTACCTACCTCACTGGGCTTTTCTGATACTTAAGGGGGTTTATTGATGGAAGGTTTTAGCACTGTGCCTGAAACATGGTGAACACTTAGTCAACACTGACTGGCTTTAGATTATTTAATCCCTATTTAATGCCTAAGGCAGCGACATGCCAGCGCCTGCTATGGGCGTCGGGGCTCACCTACAGCTGATGAGCACAAATGGGGGAGCACGGGTGGATGTGTTCGGGATGCCACAGAGGGGCCGTGGGGCCCAAGCCCAGAGCTCACCAGTGGCTACACCCATCTGCGGTCTGGCTGCAGCTCTGCATATGCCTGCCAACCTCCGCGAACATCTGGGGTGTCTTCCTTCAGGCGCCCTGATGCCCTTGGGACACATCGCCGTTGAACATCAGGTCTCCTATCACAGTGGCCAAGACCAAAGCGCCTTTAGGTTTTGAAGCCACTAGGAAATGTGGGCTTCTCTTCTCTCCTGATTCCTTATATAAAATAATGGCTACAAACCATTGCTTCCCCACCTGTACCAGAATTTCTGTAGTCCTTGCTGAGTGACCAAAAGAAACTTGCTTCTAAACATCTGAAGCCAATTCTTCCCTTTGCAAGAACCAGCTCCCTGGACTCCCAGTGACTTCTGTCCGGGCCAGCCCCCCGCCACAAAAGCAACTCCTGGTGAGAGCCACCGTCACATATCACTGGACTTGCTGATGGGCTGCCCAGAGTACCGAAACCCCATTTTTGAGACACAAGGAACCCATCAGTCTGTTAGTGTGTTGCAGGCCCTGATGACCCCCTCGGTCTCTTTCTTATAATTAAACATCAAAAATGCCCCGCTCAGCCTCGCACTTCAAAGTGAAGGACGGGGCACAGCCAGGACATCGCTGGGTGTGAACTCAGTGGCCTGAGTCTGCTGCACACTTTACCCACAGTCATGCAATAGAGACTGGCAAGCATACAATTCGCCAAAAAACGCTTTAACACAGGTTCGAAGTGCATAGACCCACATATACAAGGAGGTTTTTGTAAATGGGTGACAAATTCACAATGTAGGTAAGTACAGTTCTGTAGATATCTTTTCTTCGTGATTTTCTTTTTTAAAAGATTCATTTATTGATGCACACAGAGCTGGGGTACAGGCCAGAGTTGAGGGAGGTGAGAGGATTCACCAGAGACAGAGTGGGGAGCAGAACAGGCAGACTGACCGAAACACACTGCTGAGGGGAGCAATGGGCGAAGCAGGAGAGGTCTGCCGCGCCATGTGGGTCTCCTCCCTGGCCAGCGGCAGGGATCGAACTCGTGTTGCAGTGGCTGCGGTTTGCTTCATAGTGCGTTGCCCAACCCACTGCGCCACCGGGGAAGCCCACCTCCTCATGATTTTCTTAACAACGTTTTCTTTCTCTAGCTTACATGACTGTAAGATGCAGTCTAGAGTGCACATGCATACAAAGTCTTTACTAACTGATGATTTATGTGTTCTGTAAAGCTCCTGGTTAGCAGTAGACTATACGTACTTCAGTTTGGAGAGAGTCAAAGGTTAGCCTCAGATTTTCAATGGCACAAGGACTGAGGGTCCTAACCCCTGCATTTTGCAAGGTCAACTATATTTAAGTATGTATCTGCGTCCTGCTTCATAGAGAAAGAGGCAGATTTGGGATAAAAGCAGATGACAGCTCAGTTAAATCACCCTTAGCTTGGTTCTTCAGAATAGCTGGGGATGGAGACTCCCTCCCATGCTATTCCTGGCACTTTCCTCTTTTTGACCTCTTCCCACGTTCCTCCTTTCTGGCTACTTTTTCTTTCTGAGAGCCCTCATTCTCTCTCCCACAGCCTCATTCCCACCGCTGACTGGCCCCTGCCCCCTCCTCCCACCCCAGCTTGCTTTCCTCCAGGGACTATTTCTTTCCTTCGGCTCCATTCTTTTGCCCACCAACCCCTGGCTGCTCTCAGCCTCTCCTTTCTGTGCTTCTCCTGGGGGTGCCTTCATTCACCCTCCTCCTCCTGGGGTTCCCAGAGCACTTCCCCACCAACTTTCCCCATTCCCCACAACAGTATTGCAACAGAAATGATCCCTCCCCAAGAATCTTCTACTCACAGAGGCCAGCGCCCTTCGGGAGACCGCCTGGTAAGGTAGAGCAAATCCACCATTGTTCGGGGCAATTAGCCGCCATGGACCAGAGCCATTGAAAGGCTGCCCACGAGTGGGAGGCCCCTGGCTACAAAAGCCCCATTCATGACAATCCATTTTACAGACACCCCAGAGGGCTATGAGAACATCTACCCAGACACCCTACTCTGCAGAAGAGAAACACTGTCAGCCCTGAAGAAACAGATATAATTCCCTCCGATGAACCATAAATTAGGAGCATCCTACATGCAAATCAGCCTTCTAAAGTGTCTCTGTGGAACAGACCTTCTTCTTCCATGAAGGCCAGAAGGAGTAACCTTAGGAAAAGTATGTTTCAGCTTCCTCCTGTGCCTAATTACTGAGCCCCTTTCTTTCTAATCATGCTTATTTTAATGTAAGAATATTGTAAATGTCAGAATGTCATGAGATGAATATACGATCTAATTTACTTTTGCAGGGGAAAAAAAATGGGACCTGAAACACCTATTTAAGTCAGGTGTTCAGGAAAATGATTAAATAAGAGGAGTAAGAGGAGGACCTAAGTGTAAAATACAGCTCAAGAGGCCTAGTGCCACAGATTCAACCTGCTTATTACACTGTATGACGTGAATAATTTATCACATTTTACCCTGCATTAAGTACTGTTGAGGATTAATCTTCAGTTTATTTGCAGACCACATTAACCCCTTTCTAGCTCAATCTGCCATTTCCTGGGGGAAGTTTGTAGAAACTCTCTGCTTGTTTTGTCTGCCCATTAGCATGGGCTGGATGGCTCTAACCGGCTGCTTCCTGGGAATTCATCTGGGAACGTAAAGGACACATGTCACCTGGACAGAGCCAAAGTCTCCCTACTGACAGCAGTTCAGCCCCCACCCTCCAATTCAGCCCATAAGTGACCAATGATCCTAAATCCGATTTTTGCCCCAGATTTCCTGGGTTGGAAGTCTTCAGCAGAGGCCCCTGAGCAGGGACACAGACCTGTCTTTTGGACCTGGCACCGCCAGCCCTCCAACATCATCTCCAATTTCCCTTTGGTCAGAGTGACCCCTACATCTCCCTGGACAACCAAACTATCTCCCACCTCCACCTTTGACCGTGTCCTTTCCCCCGAAGGAGTTGTTCCTGAGCCTTCCCTGTTCTGGCCCCACTGAAATCCCTCCAGCACCACAAACACCTCCCTGCTGACCCGTACCATCTCCTTCTTCCAGCAGGCCAGCAGCTCACTCTGTTGCACCATGGAGTGCCCTGGAGTGGGGATCCTAGGCTTTCTGCTGGAAGAAACTTAGAAATAGCCGTCTGGTTGGAAGCAGAGACTGGGGACTTGTCTCAAAGCTGTGGCAGGAATTCAACTGCCTTTTTACAGATCAATAAAAATAACAACTTTTTAAAAGGGGCTTGTTTCACATTGTACACAAGATTAAGAAAACATCAACTGCCCACATCAAGAAACATTCTTAGTTTTGTTTTTGTTTTTGTTTTTTGAAGGAGGGGGGAGAGGGTGGAGTAACTAATGAAGATGATGGAATAAAACTTACCTCTCCGAGCCACTCCTTGGCACTGCTACCGCCCTTGAACTATTAGAGGAAGTATAATAGACATACAAATCCTTGGAGTATAGAAACATTTGTGCAAAGTGCACTTAGTAGTTGTCAGAATTGTTTGCAGAATGATATGACCCCAACTTTTGGAACCACTTATTTGCCTCATTTTCGGCCCTCTGATTTGGTATTCCCGCCGTCTGAGGAGGTCTGTGTCTGCTCTTTCTAATACCTCAGCCCTCCTGGATGCCAAGGTAAGTGCAGCAGGAATGCCCAGCTCCATCCACTCCTTCTACTCCTGAGGATCCTGTAACAAGCACCCTAGGGCCTCCACCTCTGTCTCCCGCCTTCCCACCTGGCTTTCAGAGTCACCCCCCTGTTTCCTGCCTTCGCTCCCTCTTCAGACCACCTCAGACCTTACCTTACATTTTAGGATCTCAAAATCATTTTCACTTGGTCCATTTTCCAGCTGGGTCTCTTGCCTCAGATTCCTGTTAGAAGAAGTAGAAAACGAATGGAACAAGAGAATGGCATCTCTTACATGTCCTCTCCAGGTGACATTGTCGTGGCCTGGGTATTAGTCTTTCATAGGCATCGTGTCACATCTGACTTGGGTTTTGAGGGCTAACGTAACCCACCCCAGGTTATGCAGCTGTAAGTGGATCACCCTTGCCCTGAGACTCTCAGGTCACCTTGGAGCACCCCATGTTTTTGACGGAGCCAGGCTCCAGGATGAAGTTTACTCACTCCCATAGTAAATGACCTTCACCAGTCCTGACCTACATACCTGCCTGAAGGACAGAACAGAGACAGGTTTGTGAGCCCAAACAGGATGGGCGGCAGCTTTCAAGGAGTTCCTCTTCATGGTGAGTAGCTCAGCCTCTATGCCTGGAATGCATCAGAGAACTGCCTTCTAACCCTCCCCTTGCTTGCAGGTCTCACTAACTTCCAAGTCGCACAGGTTACTTCCCTGTTCACTTCCTGCCCAGACTCATTTCCAGCTGCAGCTTCAGCCCACAGGCCCAATAGACACCTGGAAAATAGCTGCAGATGACCCAGATCATTGGTGGTCAGGACCAGCCCGAGCCAGTCTGTGAGGAGCAACTCACAGAACCCAAGACAGACAGTCCCAGGAGGTCTGAGGTGGCCAGGGAGAGAGAGACAGGTGACCAGCTCCCTGGCATATAGTCATTCTGGCGGTGGTCAGTTCTCACTCCAGAGAGGAGACAGACCCAGGAAGAGCCCCTCTCCAGAGCAGCAATTCAATCTACACGTGAATGGGGTCACTAGTTCACGTGGGACAGCCTGGCCCCACTGCTCAGCAACATAATTCACCACCTGAACAATCAGCATCATACACAGACTAAGAAATATTCACCATCCAGGACCTTCCTGGTGGCGCAGTGGGTTGAGCGCTGCACTGTGAAGCTTCCACGGCACAGCAGCAAGAGTTGGATCCCTGGCCAGGGAGGGGACCCGCATGACGCAGCAGACCTCTCCTGCCTCGCCCGCTGCTCTCCGCAGCAGTGTGTTTCGGTTGATCTGCCTGTTCTGCTCCCCACTCTGTCTGTGGTGAATCTTCACACCACCCCCCCCCCACCTCTCGCCTGTACCTCAGTTCTTGTATGCATAAATAAATCTTAAAAAAAAGAGAGAAAAAGAAAAAGAAAGAAATATTCACCATCCAGAAGCAGATGCCGAGGAATGAGGAAATCTTAATAAATAAATTCTCTGCACTGGAAGAAAGGATCAAAACCTAAGTAAGGCAGAGGACTGCAAAAGGATGAAAACCTCAAGTGTGGCAAGAGAAGTTATAATTAAAATAGCGATTTGGGGGCAACGGGGCAGAGTGGAAGGGAATAGATGAGTGTAAAGACCAGGGGACATCCAGCGAAGCGTCTGACAGGAATGATTCCCAGGGATGTTCTGGGGAGAAAATCCATCTGGAAACAGAGAAAAGGAAATGAAACAAGAATTTGCTGCATTATTTAAGCTTTCTGTGGTGGGGGTGGGGAGAGGGCCATTCAGGTTAAGAGAAAATAGAATGGAATCGCTCTACCAAAGGGGATTAAAGGAATCATAAGGGCTTTTTAAAATGATTCAAGCAAAAAACAGGATGTAAATAATTGTAGGCTGTGAAATTAATGGTGGCCAAGATTCTTGGTTCATTCCTTAAATCTGCTTAACAGGAAAAATGAAGGAGAGACATTTGTATGCTTGGGGAGTGATGGCGTCCTTGCAAATGCAGTTCCACAGCGCACCGGCGAATGCACAGCAGAGAGTATGTGTCCTGGGAGGGCTGGGAGCTGGCAGGGAGAGAGGGCTCCAGGCAGAGGCGAGCTGCTTACATAAAAACTCTGGAACTCTTTCCCTTGAATGGCTGGCTCCCCAAATATTTGACTTTTTTTATGGAAGCCTCTGCATCATATCCAGAAACTAGCCAAGTCAAAGTGGAACAAACAACACCAGAACAAGGAGGCCTGGCTTTGAATCTTAGCGCCCTCCATTAGTAGCTGTGTGACCTTGGCCAGTCACCTCGGCTCTCTGAGTTTCGTCACCTTCTAGGATGGTGGGGATGGTTAAACCTGAATAAGTGCCTACACAGTGTGGGCCTGTGGTCACCTGTCAACGAAGGTTCACCAAATCTAGACCCCTAACGCCTTGCCAATTCCTCGGTCTAAAAGACCATCTCCACTTTATAGCTGCTAAGAAAACACACACTTAGTATCCTGTGGGTCAGGACACTGGGCCTTCACAGCCTCTCGCCTAAATGTGGTCAAGCACAGCGGCCCACCCCACAGGTGCTCACCCTATTGATTCTCCTCATCCCAGATCTTTCCAAGCTCTTTCCCATCAACCTGCTGCTCCCCCCACCCCCAGAGGCAGTCCCCTGCCCTTATGAGACACCTGTCTATTTGGGATCCAGGACACCTCAGGGAGTCCATCAGGTGGAACTGAGGCACGGATCCTGCCCTGTCAGAGAGGCTGTGAGGAGAAGAGAGGGGGATCTGGTGAGAAACTAAAGCACCTGGACCCTGGAGCAGCAGTGGAGCTGTTGAGACATTCTGGGAAGGAGTCAGTAGGAGCCCATTATGAGCAAGCTCTGGGACATAAGGATGAGAGGAGAACCTAAATGGGGCCCAGACAGTGGGGGATGATTTCCCAGATACTGGGCCATGCCCTACTGCCGGCGGTCACTTTATTCTGCCTATTTTAAAATAGCTACTCTGATGTTTTCATTCTTCTTTAACAGGCAGTCCACTGGGACCTGCAGTTTGTGCTTGGCAGTAGAGGGGGCTGTGGAAGAGGAGGCTCTTCCTAGATTGTACTCCCGACCCTGAAGCCAGCCAACCTTACCTTGGCTCTAAGGGTCTGGTCAAGCCTTGCATTGCTCCTTCTGGGCCCTCAGGTTGCTCTAATCATATGCCCAGTGGTGGGGAAGAGAAAGTCTACGGTCCCTGCCTCGTGTCCATCACCTCCAGTTCAGTGAAGATAATGGGACAGCAAAGGCCCACACATTTTGGGTCTGCATTTGCCCCCTGAGGCCCATAGGCCCTGTAGCTCTGGGAGAAGAGAACTCCACTTCCTGGGGGATGGGAGAGGGCTACACAGCAGTTCAGCCTCTAACCTATTAACAACCCTTTCATGACAGAGGTGCTCAACCCCCACTCACAATCCTTTCCTGGTGTACCCAACACCCCACACACCCCAGCTGTAGTACTCCAGAAACTGTAGTAATCAACTAAGAGTCAAGTACAAGAATGTGACTTGGAGCAAAGCACTTAGCCTCTCAGTCTCATTATCTTCATCTGTGAAAAGGGGATAACTATACACACCTTATAGCTCAATCGGTAGGACAAACTGGGAAATACAAGTGTGATGTTTTGGTAAACTATAAGCTCTTAGACAAATGAATTTTAATTATTGGTTGTTTATACATATCATCTCCAGGAAGCATGTCAACCCACACCCTCTGAGGAATCTTTCTAGGCTCTTTGACTAGAAGCGAGGATTACTTCTTCCCTCCCTTCTTTTTTTAGTTTCCTTTGTGCCCTTAGCTTACTCTGTAATAGCACTAATAAACCTGTATTGCAATGGTGGCTTTGCCTATCAGTCGCCTATAAACTCCTGACCACCTCTTTCCCTGGCCACAGCAAGGGGCACACCACATATTTGATGACCAGATGGACGAGACATTGGTAGTGGAGTGAAAGGTTCCAGACGCAGCCACCAGGGGGCAATCAAGTCTTTCCTAAGCAGGTGGACTTGAGTCATGGCAGAAGCCCTTCTCAGAGGAACAGAGGGGTTCTGTACGAATTGCTCTCTGGTGGGTGAAGGCCAGAGCCTAGGCCCTGAGTGGTTAATTCTTTCATTGAGCCCCAGACAGGTCCACATCCACCCTGCTGTTCTGAATCTGTGTCCACCTGTGTGTCCAAGATGACCCTGGAGGAGAGAACCGGGTCGTGCCAGAAGGTGGGTGCTACTGAGTCCTGCTGACAGGGTCTAAGGGCCATTAAACATGTTGTGTGCACACATATGTGTGATTTCAAGAATGGCATGTTTATTAGGGCTCTTGGGCCCTCCACAGAGACCCAGCCATCAATCTGACCTCATAAACAGCATGGCAGAAAAGTGCCAACAGCACTGAGACCTGGGACGTGGGGCTAGTCCATCCACCGACCTGCCGTGTGGCCTGAGCAAGAAGAGGCTTACCCTTCCCGGGCCTCAGTTTCCTCACTTGAGAGAAGGCAAGCCCTGAGCTAGACAGCTAACGGCCCTTCTAGCCCTGGCATACATTCTCTGTATCTCTGAGGTGTGGGCTGATTCAAATTCAAGGACTCTGGGTAACCTTGAGAATTCTCAGACTGGATTAGAATCTGAATCCTCAGGATAGGCCTCTGTTACAGAAGGCCTCGGCTTCTTATTAGGGCAAAACCCAGACTCACTTGGGTGATCACCAGCAGAACGCTGCCTGGCGTCAGAGAGGGAGGCTCAGGGAACTCTGTCACTTGCCTTTCCGTCGATTTCACAGGTGGGGCAACCTCAACAGATCTCTCCTTGTTCTGTGCTCTCCCTTAATGCCTCCTCCCCACCTCCATCCTCAAATCACTAAGGTTCTCTTCTGATTCTCAATGCTGCCATCAGTCAGGAAGGTAAGAAGCAGTGATGGGCCCACTGGCAGCCAACAGAGCCTAGAGCCTGTCCTCTTAGGCCTCTTGGGTCCTCTTTTCTCTGGACCCCCACCCTAGCCCCCTTCTTTCACCTCCGGGCAGGACAGGCCAGACAGATGAGAATCTACCCAAGCACAAGCTGCTGTTGAAATTAAGGCAGAGATGTTTCTTTATAATTTTCCCCTTGAAATAAACCCAGACTTAAGAACAACAGAAACACGCAAAATGTGTTTTTAGTGGAACCCAGATGGAGGGCTGGAAGCCCAGCGGGCTGTCTCCATAGAGGGTTCTTGTCTCTGGAATTCTATCCTCTTCTCCCCATCCCCCTTGAGAACACCCCTCCAGCCCTTGGGCTTGTGCTCTCCAAACTGGGCCAGTTCCCTCAAGCCCTCTCTTTGGGGTTGTACCCAGGTGAACAGAGTGCTCACCCCACCATCACCCTCTGGACATAAGACTGAGTCTGGCCTCTAGTAAGATCTGCAGTTTTGGAGATTTGGGGGAGGGGAGTGGAGACCAGGACCAACTCAATCCAAACACCTGGATCTGCCGAAATACAACAAAGAGAGTGAATTAAGACATCTGAAAAAAATACTCTGAGGAATTCTGCTCACCCACATGGCCCACTGCTTCTCATTAAATAGCTACAGCTCGCCATATTAACATATGCAAATGCAACCCTGTGCGTGAAAACTTGGGGTACAAAGGCAAGTCCTGACAACCCCTTGCCATTCCCAGATTGGTCAAAGGAGTTCCCTGAGGGATGAAGAAATCTCACCGGTACCATTTTGATTTTACTGAAACCAATCTCGCGAGTTAGAGCCATGGATGGTCTTTCTTTGGGGGCACACAGATGAGTTTGGAGGAAAACTAGGAAACCCGACCCTGAAGAAGCAGCCTTTTCTATGACATGATGCTGGTCATTTTCAACAACTAGTCCTGGATGCCCACCAAATGCCAGCAGCAGTACTGGACACTGGGGGCACGAAGTGACCAAGACATGGGGGCAGGCTCCTGATTGCTCATGGGCCAGTGGAGAAGGGCGGCGGAATCAGGGACTATAACTAAACAGCTGAGAGAAGAAAGCAAGAGCTTGGTTGTGGATGGTTCGCCTTGAGGACCTCCAGATAAAGATCTCTGGGGACAGGGGGCCTGGCACTAGAACGAAGCTTGGGAAGAAACGAAAGTTTCGAAGTTATCAGTGCAGAGGTGATAGACAAGTGTCCCGGAGAAGAGTAGAGAGCTGAGCACCCTATTGCAGAAGGGGCTCATTTGGGGCTCCCAAGTCATTCATAGCACCAACTACAACTTTTTCTTCCAGCGACCAACCTCTCTCCAGCTCCATCTTTCCCCTTTTTCTGTTGGCTGTTTACCTATTGAAGGGTGATCAGGATGGAATAACAGTCGAAAGGACTGTGGTGAGGAGGGGGATGCTGTCCGTCTTGGGGCCTCGCTCCCTGCCTAGCACCCAGTGGGCCTTCAAGATGGGGGTGTTCCGTGTTTGTTGCCTGATTAAAAGAAGGAAGGAGAAACCAGAATAGAGTTCCATCTTCCTGCTCCCATCAGGCCTTTGCAGGGCCTCACTGCTGTTATAAAGGGAGGGGACACCGGAGGGCGAACAGCAGTGGGCCCCAGCCAAGGCCCAGGAGTGGACGGGAAAGCCGGGGTCCTGTCTGAGCCTCACCTCCCTTTTTCAGTCGTGACATTTGGACCGAGTGAAGCTCTCCCCAGGGGCCCTCACACATGAGCCCTGTTCCATATGCATCCAAGAGCAGGCCAAGAGTGGAAGGAAGTGCCCAGACAGAGGGAGACAGAGTATTACAATTCCACCGACAATTCCGTGGGAAGGAGTTTACAGTTCCTAACTGACCGTAAACCCTTTCTCCTGACAAGTCTTGGAATACATCACTCCGGGCTCTCCCAGAGCAGCTGACACATTGCAGCAACGCTTCCCCAGAAGTCAGGGTCTGCTGCTTCCAGGGGGGATGAGAGGCAAGCTGCGAGCAGCTGAAACGGCCCCTGTCTCCTCTGACTTCAGAGACCCAGGGCAGGCGGCCCCTGGAAGGAGGCCCACCACAGCAAGACTCCCAGGCCGGATGGAGCTGGGAAGGTGGTTTGTTCCCTGTCTGCCTCTGGGTGGAGTTCAACTCACCTAATGGGGGAGACTGGTTTTCTCCCAACTGCAAGCTCGGAGGGGCAAGTCGCATATGTCTTTTATTAACAAAAACAAGAAGACGGAGTCATTATTACTGCATAATTGTAGTTCATTTGCTAGGCCAAATCTTTCAAAGCCCAGGTGCTGGGGTTGGGACAGAGGGAGCAAATAAAAGGGGACCTTGACATGAACCCCTTGGGAACCACCTGTGTGGGAGGCAGCACAGGAGAGACTCTCAAGCAGGCACAGCACCTTCTGAGTGAGAGCAGACGTGGGCAGCAAGAGCCACACCTCTGGGGCTGCGGAGGCACATTTCCCTGGAGCCCCACCAGGAGTCAGGGGGCCTTAAGCCAGGCCCTACCCTCCTGGAAGCGCCATCTCTTCCCTTTTTTCTAGGAAATCAGAGCTCATGTTCCTGCCCTGCTTGACTCACAAGGTTGTCTTGAGAATCAAATGACATCCATCATGGAGTCTTTCCTCCCTCCTCCCTCCCTCCCTCCCTCCCTCCCTCCCTCCCTTCCTTCCTTCTCTCCTCCCATCCTCCCTCCATCCCTCCTTTCCTTCCTTCCCTTCATCAACCCAGGTACATTGTGGACAGATGTTGTGCTGGGTAATAACATCCAAAAAAGAATAAAAGGTAAACCCTGTCTTCAAAGATCCCACAATCTTGTGGGAGCCACACAGAGGAAAAGATGGGAAGGGCAACACAGTGAGGTGTGGGGAGCCCTAGGTGCCCACAGTGCTTTGGAAGTGAGAGGAAGGGCCCTCTATTCATCTCTTATAGGTGATCAGAAAGGGCTTCTGGATGGTGATGCCTGAGCTGATTTGTAACAGGTGAACAGGCAGATTGAGACGAGATCACATCATTTCCAAAACGTGGACATGTGCATGACCTTGAAGGCAGACCTTGATGCTCCTGTCTGAATAATTATCTCTATGCATGTTTCAATACTATGACTCTCCAGTGAGGCTGTCAAAAAAAAGAGGGGACGGAGGCCGAGGGGAATCTGCTGGCTGCTTTGCCCCTTGTGGAAGACAGCACCCCAACTGTCATTTGCATTACCCCCAGTCTGCATAAAGCCTGTACCTCAGATCAGAACCTCACTGTGGGTAGGAAGCCCCAGGTAGGCCATGTGATCTTTAAGGCTTGTTGGAGACTGACAAGTGTAAGATGGTGGCCCCACATGGATGCAGGCAGAGAGTCAGGCCATGTATATGGATTGTTTCAGCCCTTTAAGGCAAGAACGGAGTTAAGGACAGAGCTAAGGTGGAACAAGACACCCAGACTTTGGAAACCTGCCCGTCCTTGTGCCGTTGACATTTTCTGGAATTCTTTTATTTCTGGCCTCTTTTTCTATTAAGTAAGGTTATTTTTTAAGATACCAGCCTGGCTATAAAGAACTTGAAGGGAATGGGCCATGCTCTTGGGAGCCAGCACAGTGGGGACAACAAAAATCAGAGGGAGCCCCTTCTTTCCATCCAAAGTAAGATGGTGTTAGGACAGCCAAGTTCAAATGACCTTGTCAGACACCACTCCCAGCTGGAGCTTCTCCTTCCGGTATTCTGCCGGCTGAAGCTTTAGCACATAGCTGTGTGTTCCTTTTCACAGGGAGGACATTTCATTATAACGTCTGTAAGAAAACAGCCAAGATTAAACACGAGAATTTTCCTCCTCTCACCTGAGGAAAAGGTCCCAGGAAAATGGACTGAGGTTGTCGGTTGAGCCTTGCATAACTTGTTACTCTCTGGATGCTGGACCCTACTTCTTGTCTACCTGCCAGCACCGTGAGGGGTACCAGCACTGGTCAGGTGTGCTGCCGGGGGTCCTGTTGGAGAGGTGGGTGGGCAGGCAGGAGACTCGCACAAGACGGGATCTGTTTCCTGACTGCACAAGGGAAAAATGTTTATTCCTCACCTCTGAGCCTCTAATGAATTCCGATTCAAGCCACACAGGCCTCGGAATCGATAGTTTTAATCATTTCAAAAACTAGCCCCACTCTGGGTAAAATTACAATGCACAAGAAGCTCAATGGAGCTTAAAGGCCACAACCTCATTATCATTTCATTAGACTCACATTTCAGCAAGATGGAAAGAAATGTTCTCACACACCACCCCCTCCCATGGCTCCCCGCTTTTCCCCGGCCCTGTGGAATAACTCTGGAGGACAGCGATGGTTTACAACAGCTGTCAGCTTGCAAGAGCCACTGGCCCACTCCCATCATGCACTCTGCCCAAGGAGGAAGCCTGGTGCAGCCGCTGGAGACCTCAGCGCAAATCAGCGCAAAGGCCTCCCAAATCAAGTTTGCAATCCTGGGAAGTTTAGTAAAAACAACCCCGCTGTCAGTTTGCCTTCTCACAGCTGGAAGGGTCAAGTCATCAACACAGTGTAAACCCAGGCCAGCAGAACCTTGTCCTGCTGAGGGCCCCAGACGCCTTCTGGGAAGCAAAGGGTTTGAAACTGTCTTAAACTTTTCCAGTTTGTTTATTTTCCAATGTTTAATGATATTGTCCATGCGAGGAGCAGAACCCCAGCTCCTGCGAACAATTAAAGAGGTTTCCTAATTTAGGAGAAAACGTGATTTTAAAAGAAGAGAGAGAAAAAGAGCTTGCATAGGAAGTAAAGCGAAAAATGCACCTCAAGAACGCACGTGCAGAAGAGACTCGAGTCGGGAAGACCATGACTATGGTGAGCACGGTGGCCCACCGAACCAGGGGCAACTTCAGAGAGGGAGGCCACTGTCTGCCTTTCTGATACCCTCGATCACACCTCTCTGCACCACTACGACTCCTCAAAGGCTTCGTGCTTGTGGCTTGTATCTGTGACCTCAAGCCTCTACGTCCCATTAGTCCAGAAAGCTTTTCAACAGTGAAATCCCCAGAGTTCACAGCTGCTTGCTCCTGTCTGCCAGAGCCTCACTCTGACTGGGGGAAGCTCTCGGGAGTATCCGCACGTGGTCATGAATAGGACTGTCATTGAGAGAGGATGCCATGTCCCCCCAAAGTTTTGCTCTTCCCAGCTTGCTCTCTGATGCCTGAGTCACCCCAGGCTGGGCCTTGCTGCTGGCATGCCCTATAAGAGTGCAGCTGCCCACCGAGGACATTGTCTCGAAGCTTCCTCAAAGGACAACACTGCCAACCTGGCGTCCTCAGTATCCTGGACCCCCCCCCCATGTCCTGTACCCTCTCCCTGCCAACTTCTCACACCCTGACACTTGGACATCAAACAGGACTGACCTGAGTCTCTTAGGACCCCCCCGCCCCCGCCATGAAAACTGCCCCTTTGGCTGGAAGGCAGTGGGCAGGGGTATGGTGAGGTCTACTCCCCACTCGCCTTTCCTCCCATCACTGCTAACAAACGCCTGTGATCCAGGCTTCTCCAGGCCCAGCATATTTGAATCCTGTGGCTGGCAAAAGGTTAGGACGAAGATGAATCCCTACTCTGTTGTAAGAAGGCAGCTGCTTGTAATCACCTGGAAAGTTTTTTCAAAACCTTTGTCCAGACTCCCCCTGACCCCAAACCAAGAGATGAGAATCTCTGGCCACCTCCCTAGGTGATTCCAGTGTGCAGTCCAAATTGAGACCCACTGTCTTAAAGGAAGAAAAGCAGGGAGCTAAGCAAAGTTGAAGTCAGGCGCGCTTTCCCTGCGATGGACGGGAACCAGGCAAGGCAGACGTGATGCCACACCCAGGACACACACCGAGAAAACCCAGTGATTCCACTGCCAAACCCACCAGTGACTCGTGCTGCTGTTGTTAGTTTCTTTCAGCTGAGTCAACATATTGGGAAAGTCGCAGGAGACAAGTGCAATTCAGGCTGGTGGCATCAGAGATGTTTAAAGGGAGGAGAACTTGTCTGTGGCTGCGGTGGAGACAGACAGAATCCTGCAACTGACAGGACATCAAGAGAGCATCTGATCCCGCCCAGTGTAAATGTCCAAACTACTCTGGACAGCTGACCATCTGCCCCAAAACAGGTGTGACCAGGGAGGGCTGGGTGCACAGAGTTCATTCCTTCACTGGCTCATTCATTCATTCATTCATTCATTCATTCATCCATCCATTCATCCATTTGTCCATTCACTTCTCTTCCCCGTGAATGTCAAAGCTGTGTGTGAGGAACCTCAGATATCATTTGCAGCCCAGTGGTTCCCAGGCTTTGTTTTTAGCTGAGGAATGTGGTCTAAGTGAAACCGTATGGAAGCACAAACAAATACAAGAGCCGTTGCTAGAGTAGAATAGGAAGCCCTGAACCAGGCCCACTCACCTCCCTTCTCCTAAGGGGGCTTCACCAGATTCTCCTTGTTTCAAAGAGAAAGAGGGTTTGGAAACCTCTTACTTGTAAATGAGGATACTGAGGCGCAGGGCCCGGCGGTACTTTGCCCAGAACCCAAAGTTTCACGCAACAAATTTTACTGTCCTAGGTATGGGACAGCATGAGCTGAGGAATTGGAATTGCTTAGAGCAGAGATGAAACCTCCACTTCAGATGCTGAACCAAATGTGCAAACCCCTCAGGAGATTGCCCTTTCTGCTTGGTTTTCTGAAGAAAATCTTTCCAAGGTACTTCCTTAGCACACGGATTCAGGGGAAGCTACAACCTTGTTCTCTGGAGCCTACCAGGTCTAATTCATGTTAAGTCAGGATGCCCGCTGCCAGCACCCACGCTAACTTTCCTGGGTGTCTTCATGTTGTTAAATATTTTAGTGTCACGGTTGGATTCCACCATTAAAGTCTCCAGAATATGAGTAATAACCAAATAGTAACAAAAAATATCAGTAACTCCACCAGCAATACCTACCTTCTTGTTGCTGTTATTTGACACTAGCTCTACGTAAGCTCTTTCAGAAAAGAGAGTGGTTCTCCTCATGTGGTGATTTCCTTGGGGGACTTTCTGGGTGTGGTCTTCCTAAAGACACCTCTTGGGCACAGGGTGGCAGGGCTGCTTTCTGAAAGTCACACAAGTGCCTCAGGACAAGGGCAGGTCCCAGTGCTATCCCAACCCCTCCACTTGCCAGCAAGCAATGCTGTGGCACCATCATTTCTCAGGCCTGGAGTTGTGTGTGCAGCAGATGCTGACCTGCCCAGGAATTGCCCTCAGCTAAAGGGAGCTGGCTTGCCTGAGTTAGGCCCTTCCCGGGAGGTACAGTGACCCAGCCCCATTGCCTCAATTGGAGACACATCTGAAGGGCCATCCAAGCTGCAACAGGCCCCCTGGGAGAAGCTGAGGCCTCATGGGAGCCCCATTGCCTATAACCTCTCCCTTGATTCAGTCTTGCCTCCATGACTCCTTTACAGAGGTGTTCCAGGAGCTTCCCCCAACTGACCTTCTACACAGGTCTTCCTCTTAGGGTCTATTTCCTGAGAAACTTCCGCTCCACAGTCCACATGCACAAAATAGAGCCATACTCCTTATCCCTCAGAGCTATCTGAGGGTTAAATGAGCTTGTTGTTCACATGAAATTTCCTCTTTGAAACAGTGCCTGGACTATAGTAAGTGAGCAATGCACACTTGTTCACTTCTTCCCTCTCTATTGTAGCAAATACCAAGTGTTTTCTCTCCTCTCAGGGAGAAATCTGGCTCTCTGTTCACTGGCAAGGCAGACATGACTGACACATTCCAGTGAACATTCAATCCTTTCTTTGTGTTCAGGTGTCCGACATAGTTGTGCTCACTCCGCATACCAACACACACACACACACACAGAGCACTGAAGAATCCTGCAATCTTTGCAGCTTTATAAATGTTCAAAGCTGCTTTATACCATTACAACACATAATCACGGGATTGCTTGTGAAGAGCACTATATATCAAGTGAGATGTCCCAGGAGGGAGAGATGGCTTCCTGGTGGAGGAAAAAAAGGAGGTCCTATTGAAGGAGGTCACCTCTGTCACAGGTTTTGAAGGATGGACAGAAATCCGTCAGGCAGAGAAGGTGGGAGTGGCTTTCTAGGTGCGGGACGATATGGCAGTGAACGGTGGGGTTGGGAAAACAAAACACGTCTAGGCAAGTCCTCCACTTTTGGCTGAAGACAGGATTTTGTGGAGGAGGATGAGGGGGAGGAGCCAGGGCTGGAAAGATGAGTGGAATCTGATTGGGTGAGGCCTGGAACTCCAAGCTGAGGCTGGAAATAATGGGGTGCCACTGACAATTTATGAGAGCAGCGGGGAGCTCCATGTCGGTCATGAAGAAGACTGAATGGAAGTGATACTGGAGGTGGGAACCCAGTGAGGAGGCTGTGGTGACAGACTGGGCGGACAAACATCCCCCTGCCTGCCTGGGGGACTGGTGGGTGAGGAGGATGGAAGAACAGAGTAGGAATGCTGATGTCTTTTTTCAGATCACCAAGACTATTAAAATCTTCAGGAGCATTGTAAACACCTTCAACTCCTGACCTGAAATTAGGAAACAAAGGAGCTTGCTCCCCAACAATTGTTTAGGGAAATGAAAGAGGAAACTGACCTCAGCTTAAGGGTGCTTGACTCACTGTCTCTGAGTGACCTCGTGCGGGATAATTCTCTGAATCTGCTGCCAGCCGCTCCCCTTTCACAGCTGGCCTCACAGGAATGTAGAATCCCATGTACAAAACACCTAGAGAAACCCAGAGACAAGACAGACCCAGCCCTAGTTTTCCATCCTTGCTGTAAGGCCTTAGGCAAATTACTTACACCTTCCTGGGTCTCAGTTTCCTCATCTATTAAAGGGTAACCGTAATTATTATCACTCACTTGTGGGACTTTTATGAGCCCAAATAGCCTAATAAACCTGAAATTGCTAAAGAAACGTAGGTCTAATTGTTGATGCTGTTATGAAATTGGGTATTCCTAATAGCGCCCCTCCATCACCTGGTGCATCTCTTTTCTCTGAAGAGCCCCAACGCTGCTTGTGGAGTTGATCTTTCATGAATAATTAATTTCCAAATGCCTCTTGTTTACCTGTGGGCCTTATGTAAGGAGGCTCTCAGATACTGTCTATCTGAAACAGATCTTGACTCAGATCCTACGAAAGCCAGGAGGAGGGCCTGGCTGAGAGCACACTGGGGAGGTGGCAGAAGGGAGCGGCATCTCTAGCGCTCTGTGGAGAAGCCGCTGGTGTCTCCAGGAGGGAAGGGAAGGCTGGTGACTCAAGTTGGGACTTTCTGGGCACAGATAAAAACTGTGACCACTCATCCCTTCAATCTCTATCTGCTGGGAGCCTGCCCTCTCCCCATCCTGGCTCAACACCTGGTCCCACTATCTAGAAACCTAACAGTGCAGCCAGTGTGACTCACCACCCACATGACCTCATTTTCTTCATCTGTAAAATGGGTGGAATATGCCGGGGGCCATGCTACTCATGCTGAGTGACAAAGGTCCGGCATGAGGGACACCCCTGAAAAATCAGAGCTCCGAATAATCTCTGAGCTGCCTGCTTTACAGAGCTGATGTGAAGAGGGTCCCATGGGCTGAGGATACAAGAATGAGTGGGGATGATAAGGTGTTGTACCGAAAGGAAAAAGGTGTTTGTACACGTATCTCAGGGTGTGTTTTAAGATGATTTCCTGCCAGTGGTGTGGGGCGAGGGAGAGGATGGCTGGAGGCTGTTCTGCAGTGGCTATGAGAGACGTGTAGGGGATCCCAGGCCACCAGTTTGCTGCAGACCCAAAGTTCCAAAGCTGGGGAGAAAATGTCTCTTGAACACAGAGGTTCAAGAGAATTATTTCCTGGTGTTCTGATCAAGGCACCCCTCAAAACGAAATCCCAAGCCCTCCTAACCACAAGAGCAGGACAGTGCTTGGGAGCCACATCTTCCTTCAGCCCGGGGCTCAGCTGTTGCAGTCTTTCCAGATGTCTCTGGCTGTGCTGTAGAGGCACGTGTCTGCCCTGGGACACCGACCCCACTCAGACCCCAACGGAGCATAACTGGAAGTGAGCTACTAAGAAGCTGCAAGTCCCCTTTCCTGGGAGGTCTGTTCTGAACAGAGAAAAGAGGACACCCCAAAATGCAACATGCCCAGGTCCCCAGCACAGTAGGAGTCCTGCAGGCACAAGGCTTGGTCCCCTGCTCACAGGAAGGGGGCGAGGAAATAGGTGAATGTTCTCTAGGTGAGGCGAGCTAGGAACAACCCACATCATCATAAACCTTTAGGGCTTCTCTTATGAGACAGGGTTGAAGGATTGGTGACCCCCAAAGTCCCCGAAGCAAAGACAAGTTCTCCAAATTCAGAACAACAAAGACTGTTCATTCTGTCCCTGCCATATCCACGACCGTTTTTAAGTTATTTCCCAGCCTCAAAAGATTTCCTAACTCATAAGCCTGGAAGTTGTTCTTCCTTTAACTCCTCCCCGCCCCCTCCAATCAGATTGGGATTACACCCCCAGATTCTGCTTGCCAGTGGCTTACACTAGATACTTCATATTGAGGCTCCCCCTCGGCCACATGTTTCCTCCTTCATGTAGTGGCCACAAGCGCAGGCTCTGGAGTCAGACTCTGAGTTCAAATCCCAGGTCTGTCACTAAGCAGCCATGTGATCCTGGGCTGCTTATTTAACCTTTCTGGGCTTTCAGTTCTCGTCAGTATTGGGGAAGATAGAAGGACCCACCTCATAGCCTTACTGTAAGAACTGGCACTTGCCACCCACTAAGCGCTCCATCTGTGTTGGCTTCTTTTGAAAACCCCACCCAGAGCCTTTTTAAGACTGGGCTTCAGATCTATTCTGGAGAGGCCTCGATTGCTCTTTCTCCACCACCTTCTTTTTACAGATGCGCTGTCCCTGGTCATGCTGCTTTCGCCTTGCTTCTCGCTCACACAACAGCTTGGAGAGCTCAGGGGCTAGCTGACATTCCTCCCTCCTGGGAACCCTCAGTCTTCCACCTGCCAGAGCTTGTGATACTTTTCTACAAAGCCATGCCCCTCTTATCTTTCAAAACTCTGTTTTAAAATTCACATCCTTCCTGAACCATGACACAGTTAGAAAGACCTAAGCTCTAGGTTCAGGCAGACATGGGTCTGAATCCCAGCTTAATCTACCCTCGCTGAGTAACTGTGGGTACATTATCTAACATCTGTTAGTTTCAATTTTCTGATAGATCAAATGAGGTGAGGACCCCTCCTTACAGGATGGAGAGGATAAAGTAAAATAGTGACCCCCAGATGTCTGGGGCTGGGTCACAGTGCTGGACATACTAAGTGCTCAATAAACGTTTCCCTTCTCATCTCTGTACTCTGCTCTGACAGCAGACACTTAGCAATCCTTACAACCACATTAGCTTACTTACATTATGGTCTTGGAAATCTGTCACACATTGGTTACACTCTCACATATTGGACAATTATTAGACATTTACTATTTGTAATAGTAGAGAGGGTCCAACACATGTGTAGCTATCTCTAGGGTCTTGGTAAGTGTCACAGTGAAAGGATACCTACAAGATGCTCCTGATCACAGCATATGGAATGGCTAACACTGACTTCAGCTGTCCAGGGTCTCAAATCCAACTTAATTGAGCCTATATGGTATGGTCGTAGGCACTGGGGATTCGGGAAGAAGACAATGCCTCCATCCTCAAGGAGTGCAGGGTCCAGTGGAGAGAGAAGTAAGTGGACACAAGGAAGTGGAAAGTGCCTGTGTGTTGTCATACCAGAGGGGAACAACTAAGGACTGGGCAAGGAAGATTTCCTAGAGGAGGTGGCATCTAAAATTTAGAGGACAAGTAGAAATTGGCCAAACAAAGGAGAGACAGAAAGTCCATCCAGGTGAAGGGAAACAACCTGTCAATATCTAGGTGTCAGGCTGGATGGAGAACTCAGGAGCTACAGTAGTTCTGGAAGGTTGGATACATATGCATGAAGCTCTGAGTTGCTGGCAAGTTCTTCTTTTTAATTCTCTTTCTCTCCCTCCAACTCCCACAACCTTTCTCCAGTCAAATCCTTTAAACCCAGATCCAGAGGTCCCCTTTTCCAAGAAACGTCAGCCCCTCCGCTCTCCTAGCTCAGGAACCTTGCTGCTGAGGCTGGAGAAGCGATGGAGGGGGAAAGGAGAGAGGAAGCTGTTGGTGGGTGTTTAGACTGAGTTTGAAAGAGGAAACACTACCACTGTAGGTCCTACACAAGAACACTGAGCAGGGCCGGGTTAGCCTTGGGTCATGGTTAGTCCATGGTAACAGCTGCCAGATATCAGGAAAGAACCTGCTTCCCAAGCAAGAGCCTCTCCTCCCCCAGCCATCTGCCTCCCCACTTTGTGTTAGGTCCCTTCAGGCCCCTGCCCCCACCAAATCAGTTCCTGCTAATTTGGTCAAGGTGAAGAAGGTTCCCTCACCTTCCTGGAGTTTACAATGCAGCCAGCAGGCCACAGAGACTCTTAGCACCCCGGGGAGACTTCGAGCACCTCAAAGAGACTCCCAGCGCTCCTGGTATCTGCTAAGGGACCATATGCAGTCACCATGTTCACTCCCATGTGTGCACACCCACACACATGCACACACTCTTCTCCCACACACTAACTCACAGGACCCACGCTCGCACACGGGCTCACACTACTTACCCACGCATCTGCTCACAGACACACACACTCACATACACACACTCACACACCAGAGGCACAGCTTTCCTCTGTTTCATAAATTCCCCTTGGGGCAGATCAGTCCCTTGGAAAGTTCTAGGCCTCCAGCCCAGGAACATCAAGTCCCAGGCCAGAGGACCCCAGTAACTCTAACTGAGAGGATACGAAAGGGTTAAGAGAGAACATTTCCAGGGAGTTTGCCTCTTAATCAACACAGTTAATTCTTTTCCTTTTACAAACATAAATTCTTGGCAGTCAGTAACCAAGAAAGAAAGGGCTAAGAAAAAAAACCTTAACCCAACATTAGTCAAATCTTTGCCTCTTCCTATTTTTTTTCAAGTTGAAACCCAGGGGAATTCAAAGCAATGAGAGAAATCCCAGCCCAGATGGAATGTTTTTGCTAATATACGTCTGCAAGTTATTTAAATGTATGTTTAAGTGTGTATGTGTGTGTGTGTGTGTGTGTGTGAGAGAGAGAGAGAGAGAGAGAGAGAGAGAGAGTGTGGGGAGAGAGGGAGAGAGAGAGAATGTAAGAGCAAGCAAGTATGACTGAATGATGTGTGTGTGTGGTGCCTGTGTGATGTGCCTGTGTGATCCCAGCAGACAGAGCAGCGGACTCACCAGTGGCAGCTGCCTCAGCCCCAGCTACCCTTCGGCCCTGACTCCCCTGTCTAGCAGTAAAGCAGGTCAAGGCTCTTACCCAGGACTGCCCTTGGGCTGGCTCTGGGGACAATAGCCCTCGTCCCTGCCATTCAGACCAGGCCACAGCAACACCCTTTGCTAACAGTCACCCACCGAACACCTTCTTACCTTTCTTTTCTGCTTCATCAGGAGATGCAGGGCTGGGGTTTCTGGGCCTATAGGAGAGGGGTGGTAAAGAGAGGCGCTTAAGCCTGCACCCCCCCACCCAGAGATCTGTGCCTCCCAGAGGCCTTGCCTCAACTTAAAATCTGGGTTCAGATTCTATTTTGTGGCCTCTTGGATCATCTCTCAGAGCCTTCTTGAGATCTTTAGACCCCCCCCATGGTAACCCCTCTCTAGCCTTGATCCTCACCCCCTCAGAAGCACCCCTAGATGACAAGGTTGGCACTTACCCCTGGACTCTACTTCAGCAAGGCTCCCACTTGTACCCCAGAAGCACTCTCAGGGTTCAGGGTATAGAGGCTTTACAGAACCTCCCCGAACCCCACCTGCCCCTAGCTCCCTCTCCTCTGCTTTCTCCTGAGCCTACATTAATTCTTTTAATCTTTTGTCTGAAATCACTCCTCTGGCCCCATAATCAGTTGTGTGGGTTCCAACTTCCTGATTTCCAGGGGGAGATTAGGCAACTCTCTCCATCTAAAAGCACTTCGGATGCCTGGGCCACCCCATGGGCTGGCTGGACCCCTCTCTGGCGAGGGGCCTGCTTTCATTCTTCCGAGCCCCAGCACACCCTGTGTCCTGGACCTTCCACAGAGAACTTCCCATGCCCCTACCCTGCCCTGGGCCCCCAGAGATTCCAGCCCTCCCATCTTTCCCTCCCCCTCAGCATCTCCAGCCAGGCCCAGAGCCTGGAGTCCATCGTCCCCTCTATGACCAGCTTTTGGGAAAGGCGTGGGGGGTGAGGGTGGAGTGGGGTAGGGTGGGGTGGGCATTGCTCAGGGTCTGAGGTTTGCAGAGAGCATCCTCATTCTGGTCGACCCCCACCCTTCTCCCCACCCCCACTTCTCTTGTAGCTTCTCTTCTACTTCTCCACCCACTCCTGTTTTCAGAGGTCCTTTTTCTGAGAACGTGCACCTCCATGGTGTGGCTGACAGGGAGCAAGACTTAGCAGGCTTTGGCTTTCTGAGTTTGTCTCATGCATTCTGCACCTTCTGGAGCCACCTCAGGATCTGGGATCAGCTGAGCCCTGGCTCTGGACAGAGCAAACTGAAGTCACTGATGGAGGGGAGGTGGGAAGTGTGAAGGGGAGTGAGGGGAGAGAGCGAGAGTCCAAGAAGAAGCACAAAAGAGTTTTGGAGTGTGCATCTTTGAGGCTTGCCTTGATATGTAGCTAAGGGCAGTGGTAGCCTAGATCTGACTTTCTTCATAGAAGAAATAGTTGCCTACAAGGGACTCGACTGAGACAAAAAGGGGAGAAGAAGACGTTCCGAGGGAAGTGTCCTGGAAGCCAACTTGTTGGGGCTACATTTTGCCTCTGAAATGGACAGTGTCCCGGTATGTGGACTATGGCTTCCTAAGGACTGCAGAATGCAGAGGGGTCACGTCTGCCTTGGACTGAGTCCTTCAAAGAGGCTGCAAATTCTCTGACATCATGTGCAGGATCTTGTGATTAAAGACAGGGAGAACTTCCATGGACTTCATCACGTTCTTAAAAGGGTCTCTCTTAAAGACCCCTCTTAAAGGAGGACTCTCTCAGGTGAAACCGCCCAGCTCACAGGATACGCCTCATTGGGCTGAGCTGTTTGTTGGATTTACTGCTGGACATGGCAAGTGGGAGCTGGTGAGATGGTAAAATGCCCAAACTGAGAGCTAAGTCATTGTGGAGCTGCAGTGAAGAGTGTGCAGAAGAGGCTGCACCTGCAACTTTCACCGACTGTGTCTCTGAGGGGAAACAGCATCCACCGCCCAAGGGACTGTGTGTGCCCAGTACTTGTGTGGGCAGGTCAGAGGACTCACAAGACAAAGTGGAAAGGGAACCTACGCCAAGGGGTGATCTGGAAGAAACCGTAGTTGCTTAACGAAAAGTCTATTCGCCCAACGCCTCACCCGCCCTGCCACCGCCAGCGAAATGTCCAGTTGGACCGAGCAGTCTCTGAGGGCACCTTCAGTGCTGCCACCTCAAGTCTGAAGAAACGCTCCCTCTTGTCCCTTCCCTGGAGCTTGTGCAAGGGAAGTGGAGATTACCCCAAAGCCACAGGATGCTTTCCACAGCCTCCCCTCCTGCACTGCAGGACCACCCAGCCTCCTCCCACAAAGTCAATTTCCCTCCCTACGGAAGAGGCTGTGGGAACCAGAGGGGTTTTCCTTTTTATTTTATTTTGCTTTGCTTATTTGATTGCTTTCATGGTTAAAGGGAGCCCATTCAAAGAACAGGGAGTGTGGTGTCCAGACAGGTGTGGAAGGCACACCCTGGCACCGGGCTGGGGCAGAGTGGGGCATGGAGGCAAACTCTCCTCTGCGCCCTTTAATGAAGACTCCTCCGTTCTAGGGCAGAGAAGATGATGCCTGACGCCTCAGGCTTATGTTCTAGAGCCTGAAGTTTCTAGAATGCTCGCTTCTACCCAGTGTGTGCCCATGTGGTTTATGTCTGTGTGTCTGGAGCTCTGTGTCATAAATATAGCTGGATGGACAGAGACCAAGGGTTTGTGAGGTGGCGGCAGTGCTGCTCCTGGCGGCGCTTCCAAGTAGGCAGCGCCGGGTCTCCCTGCAGGTCTCTTCCGTCACTGTCACTTCCGTAGGTGACTCCTTTTTCCCAACTCCCCAGCATCAAGCTGTCATCCTCACCAACTCCTCCCTCACTTTTCCTCCACACACTCAGGCTGTTGCTATATCCTCACTTCTTCCTCCACAGCAACTCTGAAATCTGTTCCTTTCTTGGTCTCCGCCCCCTCCACCAGCATCCCCCTTCTTCTGTCCCATCTTGCCAGTCTCTTGTCTCTGTGTCTCTTTGCTTTGCGCCCTGACTCTGTGCCAGCTCTGTGTGATCTTTGTCCATCTGTCTGTCCCTTTCTCTCTGTGCTTAGCATGGGTGCAGTCCTATCTCCCAGTCTCCTCTGCATCCCTGTCTGCCTCTCTCGCCATGAATTTCCCTTTGTTTTGTTTTGCTTTGTATGTTTGTCTCTCCATCTATCTGCTCATCACTCTGTATCTTGACAGGTAACACAGCCAGAAATTCCTCTGGGAAGCCACATATCTAAGCTCCTTCTTTTTTCAAGTTCACTGTCAAGTTGGCTTCTGGACTCTGAGCAGAGATGGGAGGTAGCATGGGAGGTGGGGTACAAAAGCCCCACAGCCCCTCTTGGCCTGTGAGGGCCTACAAGAACCAGTGGGCCTTGGGAGGAACAGCTGGGTTGGAGGAACCGGTGATACAACCCAGACTGTTACTAAAACAAGTGGCAGGCCTGGTTCATTTGCATGTTGGGTCTCTTTTACATAAATCTGCATGTCAAGCTGGAGGCCCTGGAGTCAGGTAATGCAAAATGATGCAAAATAAATTAATCAGTGTGCCCTACTGCAGGTGTAAGTCAGCCCTATCTTTCAACTGACAGCAAACCCAGATGGGCTGGTGTCTTTATGGGGTGGAGGTGAGGGTGGGGCAGGATCAGGCTGCTGGCCTGGAGCAGGCCTGGAAGGCCCAAAGGACAGTCTATGAACCTGCCTGGGTCAGAGCTAATCTGAGGGAGGATGGCTGCAAAGCTGACTAGCCTGCCCCACAGCGCCATCCCGGCCCTGGAGATTCAGAATCCAAAGCCAGGAAAGGTGGAGGTGGAGGTGGGGTGGGGGAGGTGTACTTATGGCTCATCTTTTCATCCAGTGGGGGAAACTGAGGTGCAAAGAGTTGGGGAGGGGGTTCCCCAGCTCTCTCTGGCAGGGTCCAGGTTGGAAGCCTGCCATTTGGCGCTCAGCAAGGTAACGTCTCTGCTCCTTATTGCTGGCTAGAAGTAGGCAAATTTCTCTGCTCCACGCGGGGGTGTCCAGTGACTCTGGGGGCTCACGGATAATAATGTGCCCTTGTTTATCACCCAGCATTCAGAGAGCTCTGCCCTTGTGCTAGCCGCCTACGTGTCCTCTGGTTTCCCTGATCCAGACCTGGGACCTTTAAGGAAAGCCAGCATGTATATGAAAGAGACAACAGTCCTTCTCTGTGCTTGTCCGGTTACTAGAAAGTGTGACTTCTTGCCTTATGCCCTGGATTGGGAGATGATTCTTGAAGTCCGAAGACTTCTGAGAGGCCCCTTCACATGAGAAGGGTTTGGGGAGCAGGGTCACTAGAACCAGGCCCATTTTTCCTCCCACGGGAGCCCAAACTCTCCCAAAACCTCACACCCTTTCCAGACACAACCTGCAGTTTGTTTAAAGAGAACCACAGCATCACACGTGTGACAGCTCGGACCATGTTCCTTCTCCTCTGCTGCAGGGTGGTGGCCAGGCGGGTGCATCCGGTGCTGCGGAGAGCACAGGCTAACTGCACACGGATGGCCCTCTCTGGAGGCGGAGCTCTAGTGGTTAAAAGCAGGAGCTTTAGAATGAATCACACCTCTTCCTGGGTCTTGGTGCTATCACCTACCAGCTGTGTGACCCAGGGCAAGACACCTGGCCTCTCTGACTCTAGCTTCCTCACATATAAAAGGTGGGTGGTAATACTTCCTACCTTGTAGGGTTATTATGAGGCTTTAAAAGAGGTAAAGCATGCCCAGCACCCCACACAGCGCCTGGCACAGGGTAAGCAACTATAAATGTAGCCATTATTATTACTGTTGCAAATACAGCTATTCCAACCAGGCTAGCCTAAATCAGAGGAAAGGGACTGGGGAGGAGAAGTAAGCCAACTAGTAATCTCTTTCCATTCCCCTCCTCCCCCAACACCTTCTCTGGCTCCACTCTCCACAGTCTTTTTTCCACATCTGCACTAGAGGGAACATTCTAAAACACAAACACTGTCTGTCATGCCCCCCTCCTTGCCTTAAATCCTTCCAGGCCCCCTGTTGCTTTTAGAAGGAAGCCCAGTCCTTGACACAGTCTTACAAGGTGCTTTGTGATCTAGCTCCTGCTTATCGCTTGAGTTTCCCCTCTCAGCCTCTTAAAACCTAAGCTTTGGGTCCACAGTTACTCAGACACCCTTATTCTGTCCACACTCACCTGCAGGCCTCCAGCTACTCCCTTCTCTCCTCTAAGCTTAGTGGTTGCTTCCTATAGAGCACACCCACTCATGTGGCTAAGGATTGAAAAGGAAGGGCCACCGCTCCCCCAAGAGATTTAGCCTGAGGTCCGAGCAGCAGGGAGGTCTAAGATCATCCAGTCTGACTTCTCCTTTGGTAGTGAAGAAACCCAGGCCTCGGAGGCAAGGCCTTCCTCCAGATCCCCCCTAGGACCCCCAGCTCTCTCCACACCAGCACAAGAGGAAACCGTGACCCCTCCTCTGACACCAAAGGCTTCACATTCCAATTCATTTGCATTTAATCATTTAATCACTGCTCCCAGGGAGAATGAATAAACAGAAAAGACTTGGGGACCCAAAGGAATGAATTCCAAGCCCCAGGAGAGACCAAAAGGGATGTATATATTTTGAGGTGGGGGCTATTTTATACCCTCAACTATTTCCATAGAGTTGCTGTTTCTTTTTACCTCTTCATAAGATTCAGGTTGACCTCATCTGCCAAGGGGCAGGGCCTGCAACAAGGAGCCTGGGGGGCAAAGCAAAAGGGCTTGCTGAGTCACTGCTAACGTCCAGGATAACTGAGCCAGACCCAGTCAAAGCCACCACTGGCTTGTGGAAAGCACACGGGTTCTAGAATCAGAAGACTTGAGTTCAGGTCCCACTTGCTAACTGGGTGAACAGGCAAGTCACCCAACCTCCCTGCACCTCAATCTTCTCAACTGTAAAATGGGAGTAGTATTAGCTCCCTCCTCCCCAGGCTGTCCTGAGGGGTCTGTGAGGCAACAGTCAGGGTACAACAGCTCAACAGGCACTGTTCCTCATGAAACTCTGGGAGCCCAGGGTGTTCTGCTCAGGACCCAGGCACCAATGCCCAGAGGGAATTGCTAGCACCTCTCTGCTTCTACTCACGCTCTGTGCCTAATCTGTTACGGACTGAAAGGTGTTGGGCTTATAAATATTTGTTCCTCATGGCCAGGCTTTTCTGAGTTTTATCAGCCTGGCTGATAACATAATCCTGCCCCGTGAGGTGAGACCAGGGCACCTGGTGTTCTGTCTTGCAGGTGACCTCTCAGACCTAACTTTTTAATTCCTAGCAAGTTAATACATAGGCTCTCAATTTCCAGGTGGGAAGGGGAGGGGCCTTCTAAGAGAGCCTCCGAAATTAATTCCCTTTGTTTCTGAATCCGATGTCAAGAGTTGACCGGAGACTCCAAGTTAACACCTTTTATGCCAGATGGTGATTGAGTCCCTGCTGGCTCCACTAAGCTCAGAACCAAATGGTTTTGAAAAGACTTGGAGTGAGCGCCTTCTCCTTTAATTAAGGGCGAAACCTCCGTATCTATTTCAGCCTTTGAAAAGTGAAACCCAGGAAGGCAAGTCCCAGGCAGAGAGGAGAGGTGTGCGGAGTTAATATTCCATCTCCATTTTTCCTGTGTAATTTAATAAGTTGACTAAGCTTATCAGGGGGGACCCGGGCTGCATTTAGCCACTGGGGGAGCTGGGCTCATGCTGCCACCTCGCTTTTCCAGTTGACAGAGCTCACATTAGAGCGGTTGACCGGTCAGGCGAGGTGAGTCAGGGTTAAGGCGAAAAGCTGGGAGCCATCTCACCTTGCTCAATCACCGTTGCCATGTGGCATGTTGCTCCTCCCTCAAACCTTCTACCTGGATCCTCAGAGTCTGAGGCGCAGCCTGAACAGCATCCAGCCTTCCTAGGCTCCGAGCCTTTGCCTTGGCCCGACTCCCTCGCACTCCACCTTTCCCAGCCTCAAATGGGATTGACCTGAGCAAGGTGCTGACTTGCTAGCACTAAAAAACAAAGAAAGGAAAGTGATGCCGGGACTGCCCCAGCCCTGTACTTCCAGGAAGAAAGGTAACCACTGGAACCAAATCCTGACTCCACCCCACCGACACCCCCCCCCCCCCCCCCCCCCCCCCCCCCCCCCCCCCCCCCCCCCCCCNGCCGGGACTGCCCCAGCCCTGTACTTCCAGGAAGAAAGGTAACCACTGGAACCAAATCCTGACTCCACCCCACCGACACCCCCCCACCCCCCCACCCCCCCCACCCCCACCGCCGGTCACAGGGCAATCCCAGGGCTACTTCTCTCTGGAACTGAAGGAAAGGAACCCTTCACAAAACAAACTTTTCATAGAAAACTTCAGAAACCCTGGAAAGAAATCCTTGGAACCCAGTGTGGGAAATGTTATTCTGGGTGTTCATCTCTTTTTGAACATCTGAGCTTCTGCTTATCTCCAAAAGAAGCACTCGGGATGGGGGAGATACCAAATACGGCATTTTTTCCTCATGATAAAACCAGAGCTGGAAGGGGAACGTTCTAGAGGTCCATTAACCAATGCTCCTTTCTAAAAGGTAATAGACTTGAGGTTCAAGCAGAGAAAATGGTCTGTATAATGGGTTCTAATAACTAAGGTGATCCAGAGCTTGGGGTGCACTGGCGGGGGAGATAGCGTGCCCAGTCCAGAGAGCCTGGAGTCGGACTGACCTGAGTTCAGATCTTGGCTCAACAGGTTATTCAAGTTTCTTTGTGCTTCAGTTTCATCACTTGTAGAATGGTAATAAGAGTAACCTCTTCGTAGGGACTACAGACAAGATGACAGGTCACCCCTCAACGGGCACTACTCTAGAACACAAGCTCCTTGGAGGCAGGGCTTGCTTTCCTCCAGTGCTCTGTGTTCAGAGCGTTGAAAGAGCCTACCCAGAGTAGCATCAATGCATGCATGTTAAACAGATGATGCTCTCATGGTTCTTATTACCACTGTTAACTTCAGGGGTCATTGTCATTATTATTTCCCAGAGTGCTTTCTCCTTCAGCTTGAATCGCCTTTCTTTCCCTTGGCCTGGACTCCTTTCTCTGTTTACTCCTGGGGTAGATGAGCATGCAGGGGCTCCTGCTGTGCACACACTCACCTAATGCGCCTGTGCTGCTGTTTCTCTCTTCCTGTGTCTCTTCTCACCTGTAGGGGGAGAGGGAGAACCATGAGGTTGAATCCAAACCCTGCTTTTCTACCCAACCCCCAACCCATTCAGTGTTTAAATTGCTGCTCCCCTTTATCTATCTGAAATCCTGGCCACCTTCTTCTAACATGCTCTGTGCCGCCTACAAAGTGAGGAGTAAAGAAAAAAAATCCCACCACTATTTTTTCTTTTCCAAGAAAGGTTGTCCACTTAGTTTTGTTTTGTCTGATTCACTGACTGATGCAATTCCCTTCCACTCTGACAAATGGGGACCCACAGCAAAGAAGGAAACACAGCCAAAGTGAAAAGAGAAAGGGTCAGAGACTTTCTGGAGATTTATGAAGGTCCCGTTCAAGCACAGGCAGCTGGACAGTTCTCTTCTATGTTCAGGCCTTGAGTTTCAAGAAAACACAAAGACTCAGAGACGCGCCTTCATTTGAGTCATCTGGGTGGAGCTGATGTTTTTATCTGTGTTATCTTCCCATTCCCTCTCCTTCCCAGTTGGGAGCAGTAGCTGGGAATAGCTACTTTCTTCTACCTTTGGGGGTCTAGATTATCTAGAGAAAATCCTTCTGGGCCTCCCTGGTGGCACAGCGGGTTGAGCACTGCACTGTGAAGCGTCTGCAGCACAGCAGTGCAAGTTCCGATCCCGGGCCAGGGAGGGGACCCACATGGCACAGCAGACCTCTCTGCCTCACCTGCTGCTCCTCTCAGCAGTGTGTTTCAGTCAATCTATCTTTTCTGCTCCCTACTGTCTCTGGTGAATCCTCTCACCTCCCGCACCTCTGGCCTGTACCCCTGCTCTTGTATGCATAAATAAAAAATGTTAAAAAAAAAAAAAGAAAGAAAATCCTTCAGTTCATCAAATCCCATTCTCACCCCGCCCCATCCCCACCCTAGCCTTTGGTTTAGGGTTTGAATTCACTTTGAATTCGTGATATTCTGGTGGGAGCAATGGGAGATTAGATCAGAATACAACATAAATAACTCAACCCTGCAAATTAATACAGGCCCATAAACCTAAGTCTGAATGAATCAAACCACAAGCAAATAAAAATTTGCTTAAAAATAGAAAATAACAATAATAAGACCTATAGCCTTTAACTCACCCACGATATCCTAGAGACTGGATTGGTGTGATTGAAAGACAAATTATAAAGTAAAATACTCAATCCAAGCAAACCATAGGGGTTTGTTTTTGTGTTTCCTTAACGTACATGACTAAAAAACAGATTCCATTTACTTTCATCTTCTTTTTAATGACCGAACTGAACAAGGGTCTCAATTTACTAAATTAATGGAAATGTTGGCTCGGAGCAGATAAGTGGTTTCCATCCTTTTGAGGTTGACCTCCCCGGCTTGTCTGAGCTCAGCTCTCACTGGGCACAGTGCCTGATGCTGAATAAGTGTCCAGTGCCCCAGTCAAGCCTACCAGGTGGGGTAGGCTACCTAGTAGGACTTCAGGGAGCTAAGTCAGGGGGCAGGAGGGTCTCTTACCACAATTACAGGCCCCCTGAGTGGAAGGGATGTATCTGCCAACTTGAAAGTACGCTTTCTGCTTCAAGTTCAGCAGACAGAGGAAGCAGAGCTGTTACAGATTGAATGACTGTGTCCTCCCCACACCTCCCACCCCCTTACTCCCTACTCACACCCCCCATAAATTCATATGTTAAAGCCTAGTCCCCAAAGTGATGTATAAGAGGGTGGGGTCTTTGGGAGATGATGGGGTCATGAGAACAATGCTCTCATAATCAGATAAATGCCCTTATAAAGAGGGACCCCAAAAGCTCTCTCTTGAGGACACAGCAAGAAGGCTGCCATCTGTAAACCAGGAAACTTCAGAGTTTACCAGACTCTGAAGCAGTTAACACTTCGATCTCACTTTTTAGTGACTAAGCAAGGGTCTCAATTTACTAAAGCCTCCAGAGCGGTGAAAAATAAGTATTTGTTGTCTGAAGCACCCAGTCTACGGTATTTTTGCTATAGCTGTGAAAAGGAACTAAGACAGGGTTCCAGTGCATTATGGGATCAAGGTAATTGTCAGGGCTGGAGCGTGGAGCCAGGGAGGCATAGGATGAGGATGCTCTCCCTAGCCTGGGTCATTAACTCCAAGAAGCATGCCCCCGTCTTGGCCACAGGACCCACATACCAATCAGGTGTTGACTGCTCTGTTCGGTCCTAAACAATGAATGGGTCCCACTTAATCCCCAACTTTCTCCCAGTTCAGCCTTCCTGGCTTGTCCATGTCCAAACTGCACTTGGCAACTTGTTTCCATTTCTGCTTCATTACTATCTTGGAAATTCCATTTCCCAACCACGGAGAACTATGCCCACACACCAAACTCTATCTCAGTCTTGCAGCTGTATCAACCCCACATGCCTGAGATACTCAGTGTCCAGACTCCTGGAGAGTGAAAGAGGTATGGGGAGCATGCCGAGAAGGGACGAAAACTAAATAAAAGAGTGGGTAAAAATGAGCAAAGAAAACAGTTTGGGTGAACATTAGAAAGAAAGCTAAAATACATATGCTTGTGATGCTTGCCATGAATGAGCAGGTTCCTCAAAGGGCTGGACGATGGGAGCAAGGTTGCAACATTCGATTGATTTCCAACACCCACTGACACAAGCAGGGTCCCCTTTGGCTGAACCCCAATGATATACCCTCAGTCTGCTTCTTTTGATTATTAGGTTGAGCTCTAAGAAATGACAGAAGAGAATGGTTGTACACACTGAGAAAAATGGATTCAAACTCCATACAGCATTGCTATAGCTCTTTTTTTTGTTAACTCTGTGCTTGGTCCAGCAATGTCTTCTTTTTCACTGCTGGAAGTTTTAATGCTTACAGCAAATCTCCTTGCTTTTTCTGGTCAGGGAGTCCTGTTTGGCACCTCACAACGGACCTTGCTTTGATGTCATAACATCCTCCATTTTAACTCTCAGTATTTGTCAGCAGAGGGTATTGGAAACAACCAGATCTACGAACCAAACTGTCAATATTTGCCTTCCTGCTTCGTCATGGGTCACAAGCTCTGACGCAAAAGTGATGCTATAGATAGATGTCTTCACCTGGTTACCCCGTCACTCATATCCCCAGAAAGTACACATCACTAGTTACTCATATTGATCCAAACAGAAAACTTCCCTTCCGAGTCCCTCTGGCTTTGCACACCTTCCTCCACAAACTCAACCTTGGAAAATTTCCTGTTTAGCTTAAAAAAAAAAAAATTAATGACTACGTGCATGGGAACACAGATAATGTAGTTACCAAAATTTCAGATGATACAAAATCAAGTAGGGAATGGCTACAAACAGGGTAAAAAAAAAAAAAAAATGAGGTTCTAAGTCAGCCTTAATAGGTTGGAACAAGAAACTGAATTTAACAAAATGAAATTTGCTAGTGGTAAATGTAACCAAATGATTTCAGAATTTGGAGATGGGGCTAAAAGAGCGGCACATTGATTGCTCCATATGAGTCAACGGTATATAATGTGACTCTCAAAAAACCTAAGGCAACTTAGGCTGCATCACTGGAAATGTAGAATACAAAGGAAGGAGGTGCAGGAGATGATGATTTTGTTCTTCTCATTGGAGTGGACCACACCTGATGTGTGTGTTTCCTTCTGACACTACTTTATGATGAATACTGACAAGCCATCACGTATCAGAGGGGTGGAAGCAGGAGGAAAGAGAATCTGGAAATTATATCAATCAAGGATATTGAACAAACTGAAGAAATGTAAGCCCAAAGAGGAAAGGAGATTTAAAGACACATGAAAGCTGTTTTCAGGGGCCTCCTTGGTGGCTCAAGGGGTTGGGTGCCACACTGTGGGGCTTCCACAGCCACTGCGGCATGAGTTCGATCCCCGGCCAGGGAAGGCACGACAGACCTCACCTACCTTGCCTGCTGCTCCCTTCAGCAGTGTATTTCAGTCGATCTCCTGTTCTGCTCCCCGCTCTGTCTCTGGTGAATCCTCTCACCCCACACACCTCTGTCCTATACCCCAGCTCTTTTATGTATAAATAAATAAAATCTTTTAAAAACAAAAACAAAACTGTTTTCAAGTGCTTTGAGGACTATCCTAATACAAACGGGATAAAGGTCTTTTTTCCCCTCCCAGCTTAAGAGGACAAAAGTAGTCTGTGAAAGTAAGTTATAGGGAGCTAAGTTCCAGTCCAGATTAAGGAAGAACTTTGTTTTCTAATAGTGAGAACTGTCCAAAGCTGGAAGGGTCTGCCAGATGAAGTAATGAGGTCCCCATCATTACAGGTATTCAAGCAAAAGCAGGAGGGTCAATATAGGGGGGTTGCTGCAGAGAGAATTGTATTTGTCAGAGGATTAGATCCTTTCAACTCAGACATACTCCTACTCTGAGGACTGATATTATAATTTATTATGCTATCCCCTACACAAAAATATCTCATATAACTTTGATAAAGAGAGAAAGTTGTTCAGTTTTGGAAATATTTCTTTTTTAAACTCAGCTTTATCCTTTCAGATAAAGAGCACACACTCTGGAGACAACTGCCAGGGTCCAGCTCCTGGCTCCATTGCTTATTAGCTGTGTGACACTGGGCAAGTCACTTAATCTTTCTGAGTCTCAACTTCCTGATCTCTGAAACCGGGAGAACATTATTAGTACCCACCTCATAGGGATATTATGAGGGTTAAAATTTTTGTATTTGAAAAGCACTCAGAGCATTGCCAGCCTATAGAATTATAAAGGTGTTAAATATTTTTTAAAATGCAAAATGGCTAAAAACAAAAAATGAGAATGGTCTCAAATTTAATAAATGGTTCAAGGTTGTCCTCCTCCTTTACCAACTTATCACTAGCAAGTATGGCTGTAAAATAGCCAAGAGTCTAGAGGTGGCAAAAGGGGAAAAAAAAAAAAAAAAGCAAAAATCACACAGGCTTCCTAAGCTCTCACAGGGGAAGCAAGAGCTTCCTGCTATTGGTTTACCATAACCTCTGAAAAGACCTGTGTGTTTAATGACACCAGCTTATCCCCTACCTCCCCCACCGCTCCTCTCCCTTCTCGGAGTTGCTAGGAGGCCAGGGGTGTGCTGCATTGTAATAAAGCAGGGGGAGCAGGGCCCAGAGCACGTTAGATACACAGGGCCTGTCTGCGGGAGCTTAATATCCTCTTACTGGAATAACTATTGTCCCAGCTTCTTGACAAATACCAACCATCATTAATAAAAGGACTAATAAAAGCATTTATTGCACTCAGGCAATGGCCTGGCTTTTTCTAGCTCCAGGGCTTTGGCAGAGGCAGCTGCTGAGGATGAGGGCTGGAAAAGCAAGACTCCCACTGCAACCAAGTGATCAGCCTCTGCCCCCAGCCCTGACCCTGCCTCTTTCCCAGGGCCAGGGCAGCCAAAGCAGTGGGAGACAGGAGAAGAAAGATAATGCACGACGAGGCATCAGACTCCAGGGTCATTTTAAATGGTAAATACGGGGCGGGGATGCGCACAGAAAAAATTTGTCTTATTATAACTTTCTTCCCAGCAGCCTAAAGCACATCATCTTTGTAAGATTATTACCCTGTTGTGCTCGGGGGAGATGAAGGCACAGAGGGGCTTGGGGACTCACTGTATGACATGTGGCATCCTTGCCCGAACTAAGACTAGGGAATTCCTAACTCCCACATCCAACACTTTTGGATATAAAGAAAAGTTTTCTGAAATCAAAAAAAGGGCGAGGTTATACCTATCTCTGTCCAGCCTCCAATGGGAATCAGTGAATGCTGTGATCATCATCGCTCTTCTCTAAATTATTATTGTTGTTATTATAATAACTAGTGGGTAGAGTTGAGTGGGTGGTGGATACCAGATAATTACTGAGACCCCAAAATTAAAGCGTTGAGTCTTTACTTTTCCACGGCTGCTCAAAGATGAAAATGAAAGCTGGCCTCCAGGGACCCCTGGGAAGAGCCCAAGTGTTGAGACAGAGTTAAGTCCAGGAGGGGAAGTCAATGGAGAAAGGCCAGACCTAAAGGCTTAGGAAGACAGCCTTGGAGATTCTGGGATTCTTGATTGTCTTCACATAGCTGCCCTGGAAGCAGACGAGGCATACATAGACAGACCACCTGAGTTCAAATCCTACTTCTGCTGCTCCTTTGCTGTGTGACCATGGGGGAGTACTTAACCTCTCTGAACTTCAGTTTCCTTGTCCATAAAATGGGGATAATAATTATCCCTACCTCCTAGGGCTATTTTAGGTAAGGATTAGAGACTAGGCTGTGAGAACTCAAAAATAGGGGTTCTGTCCCCCTCCGAGCATAGAGCTTTGCCAGTAAGGAAGGTCACTAAAATGTGGGACCACGTGACTCCTGACACCAAGACACTGGGAGACGGACTCTTTTTCTCAAGACCAGCCAGGCTCAGTGGAGAATAACTTTGGCCTCAGTTTCCCCCCTATTTAAGACAGGGCAACAGAGTCTCTGCCCTTAGCTCCTCCCTGCCCCAGAGGGTTGTCAGATGGTTGGAGAAGATACCATCCTGGGAGGAAAGGTGGGAGTTAATAACAGCACCCTGGATCTCTATTATTATTGTCATTATTCCGGCTCTGTCCAGTAAGCAGCGGGGACCCAGGTGACTCACTGTCTGCTCGCTGCAGCCCTGGCCTGCCTGTTGGGACTTGCCCGCCTGCCAGGATTCCTCCGCCTAAGAGGCCTCTGCCTCTTTCCCAGCTCCTGACGGCAGCTCAGGGTCCACAGAGGGGAGGGGTATGAGATGAACATGTGGGGACAGAATGCGCAGCTCGGTGGGGCTGGGACTCCTGTGCCATGGGTGGCAGCCGTGTCACAGAGCAGCCTCAGGGTGCACCTCCAGTCTGGGACTGGTGGGGGCTGGTGCCCTGAGAGGTTATGAAGATTCAAACCAATGACTAGAGTCTGATGCCTTCCTGCCCCGGGCATGGCAGGGGTTGAGAAGAGAGGGGTTTGAGAGAGAAAGGGTTGGGGTCTGAGTCTCCCTGTCCAGCCTTAGACGGGTGAAGTGGAGTGGGGTGTGGTGGGGGAGTGGCATGAGGAGCAAGCTCTGCCCACCTCAGGGGAGCTGTTGTGAATGGCACGAGGAGGTGCCTACAAGCTGACTAGCATCTGAAGATGGTCTTAACTTCCATAACCCAGATACCCAGGACCTAAAATGCCAACAGCTGCTGAGAGTATGAAAAGGAAACTGGGGTGCTTCGAGAGCCACGAAGCCCCCCTCCCCAGCAAACGCTCTATAAATGTGATCTGAGCATCTGTGACTCACCCGCACACACCCCTGCAGTTTCGTAGTGAGGACACAGCTAATCATAGCTGGTGTTTGGGGAGGAAGACGGATTTTGCCACGAGCTCCATGACAGACTGTCTCCCTCCTTCTTGAGGATGGCAAAGCGGGTATGACTGGCCATGAGTTTGGCAAGGAGGAGTTTCTGCCTTCCTTAGGATTGGTCTTGCCTAGGGGAAGAGCACAACCCCAGAAAGGCCATTAAGGTCAGGGTTGGTTCTCTAGTTCTGATCAGCAATCACGCCAGGAAAACAGGAGCTAGACGCTCTAAAGCCTAGCAGCGAGGTTTGTTTTGGTTTGTTTTGATTAGAGTTGGAAGGGACACAATCATAGGACATCTAGCTGCGTTGCTAAATGAGGAAACTGAGCTCCTTGAGGCTGACTTGACCCATGTCCCCTGAGCTTAGGGAGAGCGTCAGAGCCCTGACTCCAGATTCAGTGCTCTTTCCTTAGACCCAGCTAGGTTCATTCTGAGGCCCTGAGAAACAACCACAAGCACCTCAGTTACCACACACTGAGCATCTATTACACGCCAATTATTCTATAGGACATGGGTGGTTTATGTCATTACATTAGGATGTGAATATAGATGAAGGTTCATATGTCAGAAAGGTGGTTCTGTATGTTTTCAACTGTATATTTTCTTCCAGGTCTGAAGCAGTGATTCTGAGTCATGTACTTTCAAATTCAGTCATGTGGGCTGTTCTGTTCTATCAATTAAATGAGCACTTTGAATATGCTATCTCTTCACTGAGACCTAGAATCCAGAGACGAAACAGGAAGGGTCCCTGACAGTGCCCTAGAATCACTGATTTACTGTTTATAGACAAGGGGTCAGGACCACAGAAAAATACATCTTTGGGAGATGAAGAAGTCTTCCAGCTACATGTAAGCAGGGTTTTGAAGGGTGAACAGGAGTTTTCCAGGAGGGCTGTACATTGGAGACATGAAGTGAATGTGAAGAAAACAGCATTTAGAATACCTATAGGGTATACGTGTGGTGTGTGCTTGGAAACAACAAATAGTTTAAGACAGAGTGTAGAGGAATGAGGGGGAGAGTGGGAGATGACGCTATAGAGGTGAGTTGAGGCCAGCCTGGGGTAGGCCTTAATACCAGGTTAAGGTGGGTACTACACAAGAGTTTTAGCTTTGGGTGTCTTCTTTAGAAATACTTTGAGATTCTCATTGCTAATTTCTATAGATATATTCTACCTCCATGTTGGCCTGTCTTTCTCCCAGCCCTTCTCTCCCCCCCCCACCCCCCCGACCCCTCACACACAACTCCCCATTCCATTGGCCCCAGCACCTGTGAATGTGTTTGTCCACCTGGAGTGCTAATTAGGCCCTCTGGGGAGTCTAACACCAAGTACCAGCTGTGGTCACAACTTCCAGCTCTTTGCCTCTGCACAGAAACTTTTTCGGTGCTTTTCTGGTGTTCCCCTCATTACTGGGTATTAATGGAGATTTTACCCGGTGGCATTCTGCTTGGTCAGGCTCTGTCAGACTGCTCATTCAGTGGGGCACGTGCAGAGCCTGCAACTGGGCCATAGAACCACAACAAGCCCTTCCCTGTCCCTGTTCTGGTTCCAGCTCCTGGCCCACTTCAAACCAAGCTCTGCCCCCATCAAACTGCCCCCTCCCCTCAAATCCCACACAAGGTGTTTTCAACCTTCCTTTTAGAGCAACATGCCTTCCCCTGTTTTCTCCCTGGCTATCTGCCCTGCTCTGGGGGCCTGGGACACAGTGGCATTCTCTGCTCTTCTGAAGTTGAGAAAAGGAGATGCTAACCCCCATAAATATTTTTATTTTTAAACTTAGACATCACCTGAAGGAGGCCTCCTAAAGCACAGACAAGGTGCATTTTGTAGCCTGACAGGCCTGGACCTTGGCTGTATGACCTTTGGGAAATCACTTCACTTCTCTGAGCTGCAGTTTCCTCACCTGTAAAATGGGGACAGTTGATAGCCCTCCCTGAGCAGGAATTAAAGGAGATAAAACACAGGATGCCAATCAAGGAAGGGCTGAGTTCAGCTGTGAGACCCAAGCAGGAAGGGACACATTCCTTTGCTTCCTCTTAGAATGGGTACCTTTAATGTCTAGGGCCTAAAACAAATAAATAAATAAACAAAACAAATGGAGCACATTCGATCAAAGCTTCAAGCTGTTCCAAGTGACTCAGCGAGGAAAGGGATGCAGTGAAAGGGATGCAGCACCCCCCTTACTCCGCCCCCACCCCAAAGGCTCCCCAAGCCTCTGCCAACCAGAGGAAGATGTGTCCTTCCTGTTTCAAAGGGAAATGGAGGTCTCAAAACAAAGCTCTCCTCCCAGGTTTGCAGACAGGTAACTCTCAGGCTGACCTTTGCCAGGCCTGGTAAGCCCCACAGTTTCATTGTTCCACCCCGGTTGCAGAGCTGGTCGGTGGAGTTGGCTTAGAGAAGAATATTTTGTATTTGGCTTTGGGAATGACTAATGAATGAGCTGTCTCCACTGCAGGAGAATTATGCCACTTAAGCAAAACCCAGCCGGGCTGGTCGGCTCAGAGATAGCTAATAGGAAATGCCTGTCAGAACACTGACGCTTCAAAGCCAAATATATTCTTACTGTGTTCTCTGTTTGCTAAGTTTACTTTATGCAAAATATAACTCAGCTGAAAATATGTTGATGGCAGAGAGCTCGCTCCTTCCCGCTGGAAGAAAGGGTGCCGATGAGGAGAGCGGTTCCCAGTTAACCCTACCAGTCCTGCCAGGTGGAGGAACAGCCAGGCCCTTTTCTTTGCTAAAGAGAACCAACCGCTCTACTTCATGGAAAGTCTGTGCCATTAATGGGCCCAGAGAAAACATGACCCTCAAAATAAAGGCAACCACTCTCCCAACCAAAGTTCACACCAATGGGAACTGAGGGACTGCAGCAGTAAGCAAAATGTCCAGCTTGCCATTTTGTCAAGTGTTACATGGACAAACAAGGGTGCAAGTGGGCATATTAGAATTTTTGCCTTTAGTGGTCTTACCCACAAACACCCACTCCCCATTGGTGAGGAAAGAGTCCTCCTACCAAGAAACAAACAAGAAAAGTCAATGACTTTCAGTACCCAAAACTGAGTGGCTATGCCTTGGTAACTGAGTTGAAGCCAAAGCAATGTAATCTGCAGAAGAGCACTGGACAGGGAGTCACAGTGTTTCTGCCTCTTCTATGTGCCCTTGCAGGAAACACTTCATCTCTGCAGGCCTTGGCTTTACCACCTATTAAAAACGGAAAGACCAGACCAGCTCAGCAATTCCTAGGGTCACACCGACCTAGCTAGTACTGCAATTATACATGATAGAATGGAGCGGGAATGTGGTAACAGGACACGCTTCTGCTTCTCAATTCCCTGACCCTCTCCCCCAATCAAGGATCGTCCTGGGTGGCTCTAAGGATCTGGGTATAGAGATAGGATTGTATTTAGAGATACAAGAGGTTTCTCAATACCAGAAGTAGGAAAGATTCCCTGAGGCCTTGACCAGGTCATCAGTGTGAGGAGGTGCCCTGCTGAGGAGGAGCAAAGAGATAGGAACTCCTACAGCCTTAGACTTAGAAACACCTCCTCCCATAAGGCCACAGTCACCAAGCCGCTTGGAACCACCTTAAGCCCTGGTGAGCCAAGCATCCTTCCCACATTAAAGGTCCGACCTCCTGTAGGGAAGACATTAGGTTCACTGCTTTGGGATAGAAGTGAGAGCTGCACCTGCACTATTTACAATAGGTAAGACCTGGAAACAATCTAAATGCCCCAAAACAGATGATTGGATCAAGAAGATGTGGTACATATACATGATGGAATATTATTTAGCAGTCAAAAAAGGATAAACTGGAGTCATTTGCAGAAACATGGATGGAGCTAGAAGGGATTATGCTCAGTGAAATAAATCAGAAAGCAAAAGAAAAATACTGGATGGTTTCACTCCTAGGAGGAATATATAGGGGAACCAAATAAGCGACCAAGGAAAAGAATAACAACAACAAAAGAAAACAAAAAGACAAGGACAAATCAGAAACACTTTGGAGGGGGGAGGGATTGGGTTGAGAGCAGAAAGAGCACAAGGGACTGAGGTGATGGTGCACTGGTGAAATGGTGGTGGGAAATCTTTGGGGACCACAACTAATGTCTAATATATATAAATAAAGAAAAAATTGCTTTAATGTATGTAGTACACAACAGATTTCAAAACACTGTTTTGTTTATTGCTAAAAAAAAAAAAAAGTGAGAGCTGCACCTAAGCAACCTTGGGTTTCCCAGGAAGACATGAGTGTAGGTAGCATGGCGTGGCGGGGATGGAACTAGAGGCTGGGCACAGCTCTGCTCTCAAAGGGCTCCCTGTCTCATTACCAGATGGGCACAGACAGGGCCTCCCTGGAGGCACAGTGGGTTAAGCAGCGCACTGTGAAGCAAACTGCAGCCACTGCAGCACGAGTTCGATCCCTGCTGCCCGCCAGGGAGGGGACCCACATGGCGCAGCAGATCTTTCCTGCCATGCCCACTGCTCCCCTCAGCAGTGTTTTTCTGTCAGTCTGCCTGTTCTGCTCCCCACTCTGTCTCTGGTGAATCCTCTCACCTCCCGCACCTCTGGCCTGTACCCCAGCTCTTGTATGCATAAATAAAATAAATCTTAAAAAAAAAAAGATGGGTACAAACAGAAGAAACGAAGAATGCCTTGGTGCTCAGTGCTTAAGCTGACTTTCTGCACATTCAAGAGGACTGCAGGCAAAGCTGTGGGGCAAGTTGTAGACCACTCAGTCTTCTGTAAAATGGGGATAATGATTACCTACCTGAGAAGACCAGAGGCAATGCATGTAAAATGCCTGGCACACCACCTGGCACATTTTAATCATTCAATAAAAAGGTGTTATTACTGCTTTTAGTGCCATGGCTTAGAGGAGAGCTTCTTAACAGAATGGGTTCCAGCTGAGAGATGTGATCCATCATCCCTTTAGCCCCCCAAACCTGGGGACTCTGGACTCCCTGGCTGACTCTTCCCAGGCTGTCAACAGTCCCTCCATGTACCCCAGTATCCTTTCCTTTGTGTTCAAAGAACATGGGGAAGCCCTGCATAAGGCCCCGGAGGAGGCTGCAGAGCAGAGGCCTTTGGCAAGTTAGAGAGAGGGGAGAGGTTCACCCTGGTAACAGGAACCAAGGAGACAGCAAAACCGGGTACAACGGGTATGTGACAGTGGGTTGGGAGCAGGGGCATCTGGGGAGCCAGTGCCCTACAAAATATCTTGCACATGGGCCCCAGCACAAATTCTTAGTTGAGTGGCTGATTCTTCTCTTAATGGAACAGAATCCAGGTTGGGAACTGTTGACCCAAGATAGGCTGGAAAATGTCCCATCGAGTAGGGTGAGAGAGGGAACTGGGTGAGGCATGAGTGAGTGAGGCATGAAGCAGGGCTTATGTGGAGGTGCTGAGGCTCAGAGGTATACAAGCCTTGGGGGTAAGGAGCATTCAAGGAAGACAGGGGCAGGAATCGGTGCAGGTAGACTCAGATAGCAGCAAATGGCAGAACTGGGAGAATCAGGTCAGCAAGAAGCAGGAGCCAGCAGGACACATAAGCCACTGTGCTAAGATGTCCTGAGCCATACTGGATCAACAATGGGGACTCACCTCAGAATGTAGGGGCCTCAAGACCATAAAGGAGGTTGCGACTGGCAGACAAAAACAGGGGAGCTCCATGAGCCCCAGGAAACCAAGAAGAATAGTTGAGACTCACTTAGGCCACTTAGGAATCCAAGTAGATACAAGAGCAGGGGTGCAGCCTGTGAACCTACAGGGTAAAAGGGCAGCGGGGGTGGGGGACGAGACTCAGAGGCAGCTCCACACACATGCCAGGCAAGGGGTGGAGTGAGTGAGGCCAAAGGGACCGATTTAGCTGCCAGGGGGCCAGCAGAGCCAACAAAGCAACTGGAGGGCAGGTGAGCACCATTCTGTTCAGGGTGATCTGGAAGTCTGATCCTTGGAGAAGAGGGGAGACAGAGCAGCAGGAGTCCAGAGACTAGAAGCAGTGGCAACCTGGTTCTGGTGGCTGAACCTCTATTAGAAGTGGGATGCAGCAAGGGGAGGAGAGGGCTGTGAGGGCCCAGGTCAGAGGCTTCGGCAAGAGCAGTGAAAAGCACTGGACTCATATGAACCTGCTTTGAATCTTAGCTCCCTCAGCTCGGTAGCTAGTTGGTACTGGAGGCGACAGTGTCTCTCTGTCTTATCTGTAAAGCAGGGATAATCACTATTTTAAAGTAGTTAAGATTAAATAAGGTCATTTGAGAAAATTGGAGCATATAGAGAAGCTCACAAAATTGCACCTGTTCTTACTATGATGATCAGCCCCTGAGATTGTCAAGATCCCCAAAAATGGGATCTTAGGATTTAGAGATTTCCTGGGTAGAGCACATAGAAACTGAGCACACTGTGGGGAAGAGCAGTGAAGGGAACTCTCAAAAGTGCCAATCAAAACAAGCCCCAACTCAAATTCTTCCTCCCCGCTGCTTAACTGTGACTCTTCCTGCAAGTAGCTATCTGTTTGAGCTGAGTCAGGTTCCTCATCTATAAAATAGAGATGTGACTATCTGCCTTGCAGATTATTAAGGCAATTAAACGAGATCATGTGTGTGGAAAGCCCAACACGGTAAATACCTAGTAAAGAACTGCCCTGTGGACAAGAAGAAGAGGAGGGAAGACCCAGGGGCAAATGGGGCTCACCGTCTGTGCTCCAGACCAGGGATCTATCACAGTGGGAAAAGTTCCTCCCTGCAGAAGCAGAATCAGACAGGGCTATGAGGCTACACAGAAATGCACCCTGCGGGGGCCTCCCTGGTGGCACAGTGGGTGAAGCAACACACTATGAAGCAGACCGCAGCCACTGCAGCATGAGTTCGATCCCTGCTGCCGGCCAGGCGCGGGACCCACATGGTGCGGCAGACCTCTCCTGCTGTGCCCGCTGCTCCCCTCAGCAGTGTACTTCCGTCGATCTGACTGTTCTGCTTTCTGCTCTCTGTGGTGAATCTTCTCACCCCCCCCCACACCTCTGGCCTGTACCCCAGTGCTTGTATGCATAAATAAATAAATCTTTAAAAAAAAAAAAAAAAGAAATGCACCCTGCAAGCCCACCTGTATGTTCTGTTAAGACTCCACCTGCCTGGATGGAACGGGCTCTGGAACCAGGTAAACCATGCCTGGTGGCATTGGGCAACCGCGATGCCAGCTGGGAGGGAGCCTGGAAGAGACAGTGTAAGGGAGGGGCTGTTGGAATGAAAAGCCATTGACTCAGTAAATAAGTATTTACTGTGCACTTTCTGTAAGCTAAGTCCTATAGATACAATGGTGAACAAGATAGTTATAGTTTCTGTACCCCTAAAACCGAGTCCAGTAGGGGAACAATAAAAAGGGAGTTTGTGCTATTTGGTAGGGAGCAGGGGAGGAATGAGTTGGGGAGCCAGATAAAAGTACCTGCCCCGACCTAGTAAGAGGGGCTGAAGCTGGGGTGGCAGCGGAGAACGCAGGCTGTCGTGTGGTGGAAGGAACACAGCATGCGTGACACAGACCGGCTCCACCTTTTACCAGTTAGTTGGCTCCAGACATCTTAACTTTTTAGGTCTTCTGTTCCCTTTGCCATAAGATGAAAACAATAGTACCTGCCTCTCAGGGGTTTCAGTGACTGTTAAATGAATTACACCCAGAAATCCTGACTCCCAGTAAGTGTTGCTAATATGAACAATACTAAAAGGACACCCTAGAAATAAATGAAAGACTTGGTGACTGAGTGTGGGAAATATTTCAGTTGACAGTTAGGCAACCATAATGTGACTGAGTATCTTCTGTGGGTCAGAACTGAATCCCGCTGAGAAAGTAGGTTTGGACTGGGATGGAGCAGGGAGTCCAGTTCTCATGGGAGGAGAATTCTGAAATCACTTCAAGCCAAGATACACAGTTTAGTTTAGGGAAAGAGTTTGAATTCTGTCTCCTATTAAATATTTCCACCTTTATTTTCTCCTAGATGCCTCCATATAGCATTTGGAGGGGATCCCCCAGAACCCCAGAGCTGGAGATATCACCTTGCCCCTTGGGTTAAGACAAACTTTGGGAGGAAGATTCTAGACCAAAAGTATAGTGTGGAATGAAGTGCCTCTTCAGTGAACAACTTTCTTTCCATAAACAGAAGAAAAGCCCAATAAACATATTTCTTTTTTTTTCTTTTATGCAGCAGTCCCATCATAAGCCAGGGGCTTACCGGACAAGGCCCCAACTAGGAACAAAGGAAACCCTCCCACCCACTCTTGCCAGGGATGAACCAAAATGTGCAGAGAAGATTTTGAGCCAAAATTCCCAGGGAGAAGTCCCAGAAGACTGTCCGTCAGGTGAGAAAATATAAGCAAAGTGTAACATGTTAAAAAAAAAGATGAACCAGAAAATCACCCAGCAAGCCTGCACCCAGCCATGTCTTAATGAGGCCAACACCAAAGAAGCCTCTGCTTTAATCTGGCATTCGAAACGAAAGGCTGCTAAAAAGGCCCCCCACCTCACCTACCCCACCCTATGTGTTGCCATGACTACACAAGCTCTCAGAACATGAAAGAACTACCTCAGCAATTCCCTCTAAAACAAAAGAAAATTATTCCAGGTTTCTGGGCAGAGAACTCCAAGGAATGGGACCTGTTACTGGATAGCAGGTTCTTCAGAGTGGCTAGTGATGAAATATGAGCCTGAGGGGATGGGGACAGGGCCTTCAGAAAAGCAGAGAAGGAAACTGGGGATGACAGGACCTCAGTGCTCACCCCGCCGCTTGCAGAGCCTGGACTCTGCCGTCATTGCTGGCTCTCTCCCCTCAGCTGGGCCTCATTTTCCCCAGCAACGAAGTACATTAAAAGAAAACACATCCTCTCTCCACATGGGAAGCGCAGGGACTTGGAGGGGAGCAGGTCCCAGTTCAGTGGACCCCAGGGTGGCAGCAAAAGGTGACTTCTCTTGTGTTCTAGTCTGGTTTGCTCTTGGAACACCCCAAGTGGGCCCGCCATGGCATGAGGAGGAAGCTCCTCCGAAGAGCCCCTGGAAGCACGAGATCCTGCTAATGAGGACCAACCGACATCTTCCCCTGCTGGAGCTTCAAACCAAAAACCAGGGTATTTCCCTTGACACCTCCCTCTCTCTCATCCTCCACATCCAATCCTTCATCACAGCTGGAGAGTACTTTCTAAAATCTCTCAAATCCTTCCACTTCTTTTTTCTTCCACCATCTCAAGTCTGAAACAACACCTCCCGGTCACTTGTACACCGGAGCTAGAGTGGCCTTTGTAAAACACAAATCTAATCACGTCATATCCTGCTTAGGACCCTCCCATGGCTCCCCTCGCCTTTAGGAGACAGTCTCAAATACCCCAGAAAGGCATGCAAAGTCTTTCTCAATGGGCAGTGCGCACCCTGCCTGCTTCACACTCCAGTCATGAAGAACATGTGCACACCCGCACCTCTGGGCCTTCAAAACAGCTCTCCCCTACTTGGGAATGCCTTCTTCCAACCCTGAGTGCTGAATCGATCTGCTCGCCCCCAGACCCACTGTCCATCCTGCTCAGTCCCAGAGGCTGTCCCCACGGATCACATAAACAAGTTGTATGCCCTCGGCTCTGGTCGGGTTTGGCAAATGGGGAGCACCAACAGAGACTGGAAGCTAGGGTATTTATTTCCTCCCTGGAAGGTCATATCAGATGGAGTGGCCAGAAAGAAGGTCCCTCCCTGTATCAAAGTGGCCTGTGCTATAGTCTTGCAGAGTACAGTGGCCCCCTCCCCACTTCTTCTGGCCTGTGGGTGGTAATAGCTCTGTTGCTGCTGGCCCAGGGTTTCTGTGCTCTGTGACCTCCATGCTCCCCCTCCCCCACCCACACCTTTGCAAATAGCTCCTTTGTGCATTAACCCTCCTTGAATTATTATTACTTAGCTTGTTGTTTTTCCCTGTTGGGACCCTGACTAACACAGTCATCCTTTGTCTTTCCTAACTCATAGCCTTTCCTTGGGACTAAGCTCAGGCATCACCTCTTCCAGGAAGGCTCCTCTCTTCTCCCAGTCTGGGTTTGCTGCCCCTCCCTTATGTTCCCAGAGTCTCTGTATATTCCTTTGTCACACTCTTTCCACACTGTGTTGCAAGCCAGTTCTCTGAGTCTCTGGAGGTAGGAAGTGAATTGTTGCTCATCCCTGTACCCCAATATCTGACAGAAAGCAAGCCCTCTGAAAACACCTGCAGAATGGAGGAGAGAAGTAACTCAGAGTTAGACCCCACCAAAGGCCCACAGGAAACACAGTCCAACATCCTTTTGCGAGCGCCTAATGACAGAAGCCATGTCCCCAGGGCCAGGGCATAGAGAGTGGGTTAGAGTTCACACAGAAGAGCTGGAAAATGACTGTTATTTAAAGCGCATCTCCACCTCCAGGGCCTGGGGCCCACGTCAGTGAGCATGAGGTAAGAGTGAAGAATTACTGGTTCCTGTTTCAACAGTTGTGCTTCCTGAGGAAAATGAGTGGCCCACCCCTTTCAGCCCCTGGGGAGACCATGAAAGCACCCATCCTGGAGCTGGGGTTCCTTAGAACCTGTTGGCAACCCCTGGAATACTGACATTAGTTTATTGGAATAAATTATGAAAACTCCAGGGTCTGGTCCATGCACCCAGAACCCCTCTCCCCCGAACCCTATGAAATCGTTCGTTCGTTCTTCCATTCAACAGTCTATTGGGGCACCTGATCTATGCAAAACGCCTCCATTTGATTTACTCAACTGAAATTCCTTCCAAAAGGAAAAGGCTTTTTTTTTTACCCCTCTAGTCTGAGTCCCTGCTGGGCTCTATAAAAGGTCCAGCAGTAGACAGGGACATTTCTACTTCCAGGTAGAAAAGTCACAGGCACCTGGGCGAATACGGGCAAACTTATAGGTGGAAGGCAGAATAGTGAACTGCTATAGGGAGCGGGATCTTGAACAGTATCACCCCCCTTTTCTAGATATGTGGCCCACAGTAAGTTACTGCATGTCTGTGACTCAGTTCCCTCCTGTGCAAAATGGTGGTCAGAATAGGCTATAACTCACAGAGCTATTGTAAAAATTAGACAATACAAGACATCCCCTGTGAGACTATGTAAAGCAATAGACACCGATCCTATCAGACCCAATGTTCCCTTCTCACATAAAATATTTTATAAGACCACCTTTATTATTTGGAAATGAAACGTATGAGAATATAACCAACCTACCAACTTTTAAAAATCAATATATCACTCTTCCTAAAAAACTGAAAGAAAATAATTTAGAAACTAATATACATGTTAATTTATATATTTGAGCATAACTAGAAGATGTAGTATGAAATATCTACTTATAGTAAATAATAAGAATGTTTGAATCTAAGAGAAAAAATAATATTCACTGAACATTATGACTTCTTCTTTATAGCTGATGTGCTGAAACACAACTAAATAAGTACTATATATTCATAGTGATATGTACGAGTGCAGATGGATGGGGTGTTCTCTTTTGGTAACTCAAAACACCATGAATGTTTTGCTGTTGACATTGTGGTTTTCTGAATTGTGAACAACTCCCGATAAAATAAAATATAATCTCTCAATTTAAAAGATGATGGCATTCATTAAAACTGCAAAAAGTACTACAAGTTTATATACAAAATGAAGTTAAGCATCTAGACTTAGACAATCTGTAAGACCACGGCTATTTTCTTCCTGTCTGAACGTCTGTGGGTCATGTAAAAGTCACATGAAGGGCAGGACACATCTTCATTGGACAAAACGGCCCCACCTGAAGCAGAAAGTCAGGTGCCCTCCCCTCCCTCAAGTAGTGACTCTCCGTCCACCAATGTAACAAACATAAAAACACCACAGATTTCGCCTCTAGGGGGCAGCACTGATTCCACTGAGGGTCAGTGGGCTGTTGTTTATGGGGTTATTCCACTGATAAGGAATTCAGGATGATAGCCATACAATCTCCAGGGACACAGACACCAGACAGAAAGCATTAAGGAAATCTATCAACACACTATTCTGCCTCCAGTGTTCTATCGTGTTCTGCTATGTTCTTGTTTGTCTGGGGCTGTAAGGTAAAGCCAAACACACATAGGGGGCAAAGTCTCTCCTAAAAAGTGTGAAGAAGAAATCAGCCCAGAACAGGTAAAGCTATGTCATGCAGACTTCCAGGTAGAGAAAAGGTCTCAGTAAACTGGTTGATACTTGTATTTTTCTCCCTAAGACAACTGCTGGGATCTCACTGAAAAGCCCATCTACACTCTACAAATAACCCTTGGTTTGCTCAGCTATGGCTCCACTGTAAACCAACACCACAGTGTATTTCACAACACTGTGACATTCTGCTTCTCAATTGAACCTATTTAAAGAAAATACATTGTCTTGTGGCTATTAACCACATTTCTAGCAAGACCAGTCAAGGTATTGAGGTGAGCTGGGAAGTGCCCACCACATTCCTTCCTGTACACAGCCTCCATGAACAACAAAACCTTACTTGAATCTGAGATCTTATTTCCCACACAAAGGAACAAACATCTCAATGACATTGGGAAGGGGCAGCTCCTCAGGCAGGAATCCAGATGGTGGCACCAGACAGAAGGGCAGCTCTCGTCTCCTGGGCTTCATTCCTTCGGTGGACACTTTTAAATTTTCAAGATGTATTCAAGATGTATTCAGTTACTCAGGTTTCTGCCCTGCTCTATGAGGGCACTGGCCACAGGAGCAGCCCCTACACTAGGATAAGGCAGGCCCTGAGTCCTCATGATCAAGCCGTATCTTGTAAACTAGATTATATGGAGTCATGTTACTTTGTTTATTTCTCTTTTGTTATCCCCAACCTGTGGTAAAGGCTGGCTTGAAGGATCCAGCCTGGTCTCTGTTGCCCAGTGTGTGTGTTGGAGGGTGGGGACACTGACTAGTGCAGTGATGAGTGAGAAATCCCAAGGGAAAATTCCAGTCGGCTTTCTCCACAGAGATTCTCCCTTCATGGCTAAGCTTGGAGGAGTTGATTTTAATGCAGTAGGAAATGTGGTAACTTTTCCCACAGAGTCTAGTGGAACTAGGGAGGCCCTGGTTTTGTATGATCCAGGTGAGATACTAAGAAAGGGACTCCAGCCCATGGGTTTAGTATACAGTCTGGTTATGAAAATGAGAATGAAAAGCTGATTTTGTAACCAAGAGAATGAATACTGGGACCCATCCCATGGACTATATAGGGCACATCTGTATCCTTTGTGACAGGAGACAAAATAGGCCCAACACCACTTGGTGGGGGTGAGCCTGACTCTGGGAGACCAACTTCATCAAAGCACAGAACAGATACACTGCGGCTGGGGACCAAGCAGTTTGAATGCATATCACCTACATGTGTTTTGGGGGACAGAGAATGGGCCAAGAGAAAAAGTGGATAAAAATACAAATGAACAAAACAGAAATAAAAGCAAAAGGCATTTTCTCAAAGTTTGCTCCTCATCACCTCCCCCTCTCCTGAGGAGTGATCCCAGAAAGCAGGAAGAACTGCTTCTGAAAGGGCTCTGGGATGCCTCTAACTTTTGAAGAGAAAGTGCCAGCATCATTTCCAAATATCTAAAGGAATGTGACCTTCAGGACTACAGAGACCTGAGAGTTGATGCCACTCTTTTTAGCAAGTACAGCAACCTCTGAACATCCTGACATCTCTACTATCTGCCCTATTAGTCCATAGAGTGATCTCCCCAGCCTGGGGCACATCTCAGGACAGAACCAGACGGGAAGACCGCTGAGTGAATACAGATCTCACAAAGCCAGCACTCTCAACCCAGGGCTCTCAGTACTCCATGCATGTTGGAATCACCTGTGGAGCTTTTAAACACACCCAAGCCTGGGCCCCACTGCCAGAGAGCCTGCTTTAATTGGTCTGGGGTAGGACCCAGGCGTGGATATGCTTTAAAAGCTCCCCCAGGTGATTCTAATGTGCAGCCAGCGTTGAGAACCTCTACATTATCCAACAGGAGAGGCCCTCAGGCCCTCGTTCGGATCCCAGTTACTCTTAATTTATATACACTTCTAACAATCCAGTTGTCTGGTTTCCTAGCTGGTATAAGATTAAAAGCAGCACATTTAGAAGGGGAGAGAAAGGCTGCTAATGAAAAGACTCTAAAAGCAGCAAGACATAACAAATGAGAGTCTGATCACAAGTGTAAAGATAGAAAATCTATAAAAAGCAAACACGGCACTCAACAACTCCCTCTCCAGCATATCCTATTTAGAGCAAGGGCCTGAGGGACTCACTAAATGGGAGGGTGGGGGGAGGACGGTTGCAGTATGAAGGGCAAGTGATGAACTGTCCATAATATGTAAAACATAGGTTGACAATTGCTATAAATATTACCTCATTTAATTCTCAACCAATGAGATAAATATTAGCCCATTTTACAGATTCAAAAACCAGGATGCAGAGAGGATCACTGGCTCACTGAAAAGTTGCACAAGCACTGAACTGCAACACTGACCTTCGTTGTCAAATGTTGGTAGGTTTGACTCAAAACCCACACATGCTCAAAAGGGCCATATGTAGGGTAAATGAAAATATCAGGTTTTTCTGCCCTCCCGCCATGAGTGTCAGTGATAGACACGGTCCTACATGCATGCGTAATGACAGGCACCTGAAGTAGGGTGTGGGCATGCATAGGTGGGCACACCTGCGCCAAGAGACTGAGTGTATATGAGGCTGGTGTCACGGGGATGCCAGCAGCAGAAGAGTGGTGGAGGACTACAGCGGAGTACAGCAGGGCACAGTAGAGAACGTCATGAGAACAGGTAAGACAACAAGGAGGCTGCTTGAACTGATGATGAACATACCTGGTCTGGGATGGTCGCGGGACACCATATCTACCTGTTTAGTAGGATAACGAGGACCCAAAGTCTAGAATTGGACTTCCTTCAGCATCTAGCTGTTCGAGATACTTTACGAACAGTTACACATACACACATAAGCATCTATCTATATGTAGGGTCAGAGAATGATCAGGTCTTTCCACCCTCCCACCACTGTGATGATGGACACCTGCGGTGCTGCGAGCACTCCAGGGTGGGCATGCGCAAGTGGGCGCACCTGAGTTGGGACACGGGCTTAAATGGGCAGCGTCATGAGGACGCCAGAACTGCGAGAACCGAGAGAACCAACCGACAGGACGAAGGAGCAGCAGCAGCAGCAGTAACAGAGAGAAGAAGCAGCTGAGAGGGTGAGATGCTCTGGGGGCTGGCAGGCCTCCCAGCTCCCCCGGCACCCATGCCTGCATGTACCTGGCCACCTCTACTAAATAAAGTATGAAAAGTCACCGAGGGCTCCAAGACTCTCCTTCCTTGACCCGTCTGCCCAGAACCATCCCGAACCTGCCTCCAGTGCCGCCCCCATCCTGCCGCTACACTATATATGCTTCTTTTTTTTTAAAGATTTATTATTTATACATACAAGAGCTGGGGTACAGGCCAGAGGTGTCGGCAGAGCTGGGGTACAGGCCAGAGGTGAAAGGATCCACCAGAGACAGAGTGGGTAGCAGAACAGGAAGACTGACTGAACCACACTGCTGAGGAGAGCAGTGGGCGGGGCAGAAGAGGTCTGCTATGCCATGTGGGTCCCCTCCCTGGCCGGCAGCAGGGATCGAACTTGTGCTGCAGTGGCTGCGGTCTGCTTCATAGTGTGTTGCCTAACCCACTGAGCCACCAGGGAGGCCCTATACATGCTTCTTAATGGTGATGAAAGAACAGGGTATCCATTTTGGAAATAAATAAATAATACAAGTTATTTCCCAGCTCACACCCTTCATCAAAATGAATAACAGAGGGATAAAGATGGAAATAAAACCATAAAGGTACTAGAAGAAAATATAAGTGAATATTTATAATCTTCGGATGGTGAAGGACTTTCTAAACATGTCAACAAAAGCAGAAACCATAGAGGAAAAGATTGATAGATTTGACTACATAAAAAATTAAAAACTTCTGTACATCAAAAACCATCATAAATTGAAAAAATATTCAACCTCACCAGCATTCAAAGAAAGGCAAATTAAAACAGCAATGGAGAGACCTTTTTCTTTCTTTCCTTTTTTTTTTTTCTGATCAGATTGGCAATGATTAAAAAGTATGATAATATTTAGAGTTGGCATGGGTAAGGAGAAATCAACACTCATACACTGTTGGAGGGAGTGTAAATTGGTACAGTCTTTCTGGAAGGCATTTTGGCAATATGTATGAAAAGGGCCTGAGAAAGCACATACCTTTTGACCCAGTAATTCCATATATAAAAATTTATCCAAAGGAAAGCAGGGATCCATACTACATACACACGGAAAATGTGTTCAAAGTTTTACTCACTGAGACACTTTTTAGAATGCAAAATAATAGAAATAACCTAGATTTACAAAACAATTTACACTTCTTTACAAAAATGAACTAGTCAAATAATTTATGCTATATAGTTAGGAAGCAACATTACAGAGTTACCAAAAGTGATGCTATATAGACATAAAGGCCAATAGAGTGAAGTTTAGAAATATAACCTAACATATGAGAGTTTACTATACAATAAACTAGTGAATAAAGTAGTTTGAAATTTATCCTGGTCTTCTGTATAAAATACTAGTCTAGTTCCCATCTTTTCCCAGTTAGTCAGATACCATTTATTAAAAGTTAACCTTTGCCTCACAGATTTGAAATGCACAAAATGAAACCATAAAATTATCAGGAGACTAGCAGAACTTCTTTATAATCTTGGATTACTGAAGACCTTTCTATGATTCAAAATCCAGAAGCCATGAAATGAAAGACTGATAAATACATCGACATAAAAATCTTAAAACTCCTATATGACAAAGTCACTATGAGGAAAATCAAAAACAGAAACAAAAAATGACTTAACTGGAAAAAAAATCACAACTCACATCACAAAGGGTCAATCAAGCACTCGAACTACATAATTTGTTTTTATAAACCAGGGAGAGCAAAAAACCCAAAAGTAGCTGTTCTCAGAAAAAAAAATCAGTAACATTTAAGCATATGAAAAAGCATTCAATATTAAAGAGTACAAATTATAGTTGTAACAATAAAGCAATTTTTCACCTCTCTGATTTGTAGATATCTGATACATTTCACTGGTGAAATTATAGGGAGAGGCATCCTCATACTTTGCTGGTAGGAACACAAAATAGTACATCCCTAGAAGGGCAATTTGGCATTTTCTACTAATGTTGCTAATGTATTTACCCCCGACTCATCAATCCTACACTCAGAATTATTCCTGCAAATGTATCTGCACAACAGAGAAACGACATATGAATATATTATAGCATTGCTCACAATAGTAAAAACTTTAACCCAAATATCCAGTTGCATGGAATTGGTTAGCTACAGTCCATATATACCATGATATACCAGAAAGCTCGTTAAGTGCTGATATGAAAAGTTCTCCACTGTAAAATGCTAAATTTTTAAAAAACAAAGGTGCTTACTAATGTATACAGTGTAGTAACTTCTGTGTAAGAAAGCATCAAGTACATGTAATTGCATTTGCTTGTATTTTCAAATTGTAACTATTGATATTAAAAGCAGTGATCTAAGGGAGGGAAAAATCAGAAAAACAGGTGGAGGAAAATATGGGTGGAAACAATTATCATTGGATATTTTTTACATTGCTTTGATTTTTGAACTATGAAGGCACTGTCTGTTTAAAACAAGATTAATTGAATACATAACAGTACAGATTCATTTGTGTTGACATGAAAGATTTTCAAAATGGATCTAGTGCATAAAGTAGGTCATAGAAACATATAGAGAATAATCTCAATTTGTTTTAAAATCTTGTCTACAGATTCTTGCGTATATGTACACATCCATATATGTATTTCAATATAGTGAAATAGAAAAATTGAGAATGACACATTTTAAAATATTAATAAAATATTAATAGGGATATGGTTATCCCTAGTTGGGGGATGTCTAGTTATTTGATTTTAATTACTTTTCTTTTTGTCTATAGTTTCTAGTGTTTGTACACTGACCATGTTTTATTTCTATAATTCCCAAATAAAGAGAAAAAAACTTACTTTAAACAAGCCTCCAGTAAAAATACAAGACAGATATTTTCAACATCACAAAGAATTTAATATCTTTAATACTTAAAGAACTCCTGAAATAAATAAGAAAAAAGAATAGTGCTCTAGGAAAAATGCAAATAACAATAAATATTTGTATACTTACATGATGTATTGTTAGAAAGTAAAATGATAATATTGAACACTGTTTAATGATACATCATCATAATTTATTAATAGGAAAAGTAGGTTGACAAACGGTGTCATTTTAATAAAAAAAATATCCATATCAGATTTGAGGCTTTTATTTGCTACAAGTATTTGAGTAGAGATATAAACATATGCACAGAATGAAATCTCTAAGGATAGGTTCTGAAAGGTAAATAGTCATTTTCTGGATGGTAGGGTTACAGGTGCTTAATTTTTTTCTTTTCTGAACCTCTACTTTTCTGTAATGAAATGACTATTTGTATAATATAAAAGGATGATTTGTAATACTGCCTTGTGAAAGATTTAGCCACAAGTAAGTTCATCACATTGTATTTAATAATGCAAAGCTAGCAACAATCTAGATATATAATAGGCATTAAAAGTGTCATGGGGGTCTGTGGGATACTTTCAATCACAAATAATTATGTTATATAAAAATATTAGTGTGAAATACTCACAGTATGTGAAGACATATTAGTTGTACACAGAATAGTTTATACAAAACATAAAAATGGATATGCCTAGAAAAACAAGGAGAAGATACTCACCAAGGCATTTGTTAACTTTGGTTACCACTGGGTGGTAGAATTGGGTTTTTTTGTTATTTTCTTTCTGAGGGTCAAAATTTTCTCTGTGCTCTACAATAAACAATCCCTCTACAATGGGAAAAAGATAAAGCACTACAGTATTTGTAAAGCTTTCTAAAATGGTGCTTCACACTCTTTACAATAGGTAAGACCTGGAAACAACCTAAATGCCCAAAAACAGATGAGTGGATCGGGAAGCTGTGGTACATATACACGATGGAATACTAT